>SMSQ01000329.1:32335-56718 GCA_019453375.1 Ctenoplectra terminalis
TTTTTTTTTAGGAGCAAATGTCTCAAAGAACTTAAAATTCTCAACTTCGAGCTGTATCAGATTATTTTAATTTATTTAATTTTCCAATTTTGAAACATCTTAATTTATTTTATTCTCAAATTTTGAAACATAATCTATTTAATTCTCAAATTTTGAAACATCTTAATTTATTTAATTTTCAAATATTGAGACATTTATTTTTAAAAATGAAAATAAATATATATACGTGTTATATTGATAATTTAGTTATTTAAATGAGGTTTACTTTCAGATTAAAAATTAATAACACACAATTCTGAGTGTATAATAACACGTATATATATTTATTTTCATTTTTAAAAATAAATCGGTACAGTGTACTGTAATATTTGAAATTGCTTGATAATTTAGTTACTTAAATAACATTTCCCTTCAGATTAAAAATAAATAACACACAATTCTGAGTGCATTATAATTCCTAAAGTGATAGTTTTCAGTAAATGTAAATATAGGCGCACAATGAATCCAATAGACAACGTGTACTTGGAACGTCAGCGTAAGATTGAAATGTACAATTTATGATTCAGTTTCTGTGTTGCAGTCGCTTTTGATTGATGCGCGTATTATACTTCGTTTAACATATAACGGTTGGAAAATCATAAACCTGGCGTGTGAAACTTTTAATAACTATTGTTGTAGTAGCTGGCGATTTGAAAACATTTCTTTTAATGGAGTCGAGTGATTTATTATGTGCGTACCGTTTTACAGAAAATGAATAAAGCATAGTGATTCATGTAGCGGGTAAATACGCACGTAAACGCATAGAGGTTGTCGTTGAATTATTATTTCCTGCTTGGTTGAGAAGAAAATTGAATTTAGAAATTATTCTTTTAATTACGGTTTGTTGAACGTAGAAATTGTTTCGTTAGAATTGCAGAACGTGTCTACTCGAGGAAAATGCTTTCTTTTGTATTAAAAAATGATGCACAGTTTATTCACCCGAAGAGAGTATCATTGTTAATTATTGCACCGGTTAATTTTATCTTGATCTCGTTAAATATAATTTTAAAATTTTTTATTACACTGAATAGTACAATTAGCATCAAACATTTTTTTTTAAATAGAAATCTTATTTATACTATTTATTTACAAACTTTATTTATACTATTCATACTACATTTCGGTAGTTCCAGTGTTAATAATAATAATAAATAACAAGTAGATATCAAACCTCAACAAACTACAAAAGTTATTACCAAGACAAATATTTTAACTCACTCCAAACGTGTCGCAAAATTTCCCTCGCATAGCACAGAAAACTAATTCAAACCGAGTTAATAAATAAACAAATGAAACAATCGTTCACATAGAACCTTACCAAACCATACAAACTAGCATTAAAACAAAAAAATTCCTCAAACAGCGCGAAAAACTAATTCAAATCGAATCGATATCCAAGAGAAAACAAACGAAACGATTATATCGAGTCTCATCGAACCGCAAATAAAACTACACTAATACCAAAACAATTCAACAATACCAAACATTTCAACCCACTCGAAACAAACCTGTTCCACAAAATTTGCCTCGCCGATCGCGAAGAATTAACTCGAACCGAAATTAAACGAAACAATCGTTCGTCCGAAACCTCGCCATGCTACAAAAACCCAATTACTCAACGCTCGATATTTCCTAGCAATTAATTTTCTTCGCGCTAAACCGGACTCGAACGAAACGCTGTACCCGATACACGTGTCTATGAAAAATCTCGGCAACCAGACTCAACATACAGGTTCCAGATATTTTATACCCTGCGCCATGAATCTCTCACCCCCGTGCTCAATTATCGCCGGTCGATGGTCCGCGCAGGGTCTCGGTAATTAATCGTTCCATCCAGTTGCGCCAATTAAGCCAAACGCTCGGTGTGTTTCACTTAAGTTTTCTTCGCGGCGGATCGTCGACGAGTTAATTTTTCGTTATTTATGGTAGCCGGTAATCCCCATAAGTAATACCAAATTACAAGGGCGCTCTATGCTTCCCCTCGACTCGAATCGAGGGTTGAGAATAGTATCGCGTGCACGCTCGAGGTTGCACTCACGTTCGTGCACACACGTCGCATACGCAACACATGATTGCAGCGGCCAATGACTCCTACTTACGCTCGTTCCTTGAACAGTTCGCATACCGAATTAATGGACGTCCACGTGGCTGGTTGTCAGATTTTTTTCGTTCTCTTTGGGATCGCTTTTTAACAAGCTTTTCGGCAGTTTTTAGTTATCGTCGCGTTCTTCTTTTGTGCAAATTTTATGCAAAATATACGAAATATCTATCTGTTAAATTCAATTACGTAATAAGAGGTTTTTATATGATAGAAAAAGAGAAAATATGAAAAAGAAAAGGAAGAAAGTAATTTTATTTGGTGTTAAGGGGTGTTTAGTATATTGATTTTCTGTTTTTTAACTTCCTGTCTTGCAATCATGAGTTGCACTCAGATTGTGGTCCAGATGGAATAGATACAGTGTGTAACA
The DNA here is from genome assembly GCA_019453375.1 of Ctenoplectra terminalis. Taxonomy (NCBI): domain Eukaryota; kingdom Metazoa; phylum Arthropoda; class Insecta; order Hymenoptera; family Apidae; genus Ctenoplectra; species Ctenoplectra terminalis. The sequence continues at coordinate 34,843 of SMSQ01000329.1, forward strand.
AAGTTGAATTTTAATTTTAATTTTAATTTTAATTGTAGTTTCGATTTATGAGATTGAGAATTATCAAATGCAAATTATGTACGGTATTTCAATGTCTTTCATTGGATATGCGATTAAGTAGTGTGTAGCTGTTGAAATAATAGTAAGACGGAGGGTTAAACGCGGAAAAAATTAAGGTTTGAGAGTATTTAACCTAATTTTAATGTCCATGGCGGATTGGTGTAATAGGATTGAGTTTGAGATGATTATGTCATGGCTGTGACATAAGTGACTTTTTCAGCGAGCTGTTTCAAAGTTTGTGTTAATGTTGAGTTTTTAATATGTGCTTATCTAACAAAAACAAAACAAAAAAACATGAAAAAGAAAAGCAAGAAAATTCTGCTAAAACGATCCAACAAATAATCGATCTAAAACATAAACAAAATTTCAAAAATTGGATGTCACAAAAATTAAAAATCTTTCAAAGTGCGATACTTCCTGAAACACGGAGCAACACCTAAAAATCACACTCATCGCTCTGGTACCCTATTTAAGTTTCAATCGAACGTAATATTACAGAGAATACAATTTTAACTCACACTCGCGTAACATTACTGGAGTAACTGTTAAGTACTTAAACGACATAGCTTATGCAGCAACATAATAAACAAATAAAAGACCTCTCGCATCCAACGTATTCGATCAGACATTTTGCTCTCTCATTGTTACGAGAAATCTCTGAAACTGGACCGTGAATACGGCCCTGGGGTACGCGTACATACGTGTACGGAGCCGAGCGCATTACCAGACGTTTATTTTCGCGGTAGAGATACAGGGCCCCCTCGAACTCGGTGAGGCTGAAATACGATGCGTTACGCACGATAATGCGTCTTAAGAGAGCAACGTAATTTTTCTCCCTTTTCGCCGCGGGACCACACCCTCGGCCCAACCGTATACCGGGTGTCCCCGTGAGCGTAACAACATAATTGCAACGCGGTGGACGATTATCGGTGTGGCATTAATAACGAGCAAAACTGGACCATTATTAACCGTGCAAGCTCGACGCGACCGCGGGGAAAAATCCGATTGGCCGATTGGCCATTGCACTCGATAATACGTCTCTGGACAGGATCGCTCTTGCTTCGTTCTCTTTGCCTCCCCCTCTTTTTTTCTCTTTCACTCTTGTATCTCTGTTTTTTTTCTTTTTTTTTTTTCTTTCTTTCTTTCTTTTTTTTTATTCTTCTTTCCGTCTGTATAACCACTCCCTGCTCTCAATTATATCGAGCGTGTTCGTATAGCCACGAGGCTCCGTGTGTTAACATCCCATCGCGAAGCTGCGTCACGCACGATCGTGCGACACACAGCATGATAGCCGATTTTTCCTGTGAAAATCGTTTCACTCGATTACGTTCGACTGTTGTTCGTGGAATCCTTCCTGCTTGTACGTACAGTGGCGTACTGACTGGGATACGATCGCTGGGAACGGTGTGTCTGAACAGTTTAGGAACCGTGCACGGATACGTGTACTCTCGTTCGTAGGTCGCTGGACACTTGATAAGTTTCTAACAGAATTCTTATTAACCCTTTGATCGCGGAGCACTTTAGATTTAAATGCTCCGCGTTGACGGAATGCTTTTTGGCGCACCGTGTATTCTATCGGTGTTCGATTGATTATCCAATGGGGAAACTAAGTTTCTATTGTAACTTTTCAGTTGTACTTTTCAGTTGTGCTGTGTTAACGCTAGAACTACCGACGATTAAAATATACTTATTTCTACCGAAGATATCAAAGTGGAAAGTATATAAACTAATATGTAATGCAGTTCGGACAAAAGTTTATCTATATTTTAAATAGAAAATCGGGGAAAATCTGGCCAAAGGTACTGGAGTTAATTTATAAAGATTCCGTAAAAAATTACGAATGGGTCATTTTGACCACTTTGGTAGTTCTGGTGTTAAATAATATCGGAGAACTATTCTTGAGCATGTATTATTTAGTTAAAAGACACTCAAGAATATTACACGACGACCTGAATACTTTCATCGTCAAACGCATATATGCGTCCATAGTCCACGATCATAGCTTCCACCGGACGCATGCATGCGTCCATAGCAGTCAAAGGGTTAACAGTAGAAACAAAGTCTCTCGGTAAAATGTTGAGAAGACGGTATGAATTGAAGTTCTGCGTAACGTGGATAATTACAGAGTGGCAGATTCGTTTTGTGATTATAAAATAAGCTTTTCTTTATTCTTTTGTTACGCGTCCTGATGGGCGGGAGCGTAAGTCGCGTTCAATTTCAGAAATGTTGATACTTTAAAGACTCTCTAGAAACATTCATAGTTTGTTCTCATCAGTCTCAATATTTTTGATCGCATTCTTTGTATTATTTCTATGTTGGATTTACTGACACATCTCCAAAATTCCACAGCTTCGATATTAGTTTCCTGTAATAAGATTTTGTTCTCTGATGATAACGGAAACTTTCGTCCAAATAGCCAGTACATATTTTTTATTTTGTGGTCTATCTGTTTACATTTGTTTGTTATGTGTTCTTTAAACGGTGCTGTACATAGCAACCAAGCTAGCAAATTAGCTTATAAAGTTGTATTTCCGATTGTTAATAAAATAATAAATAAAAAAAAAAGGTTTAGAATATTGTAGCGTCCTCTAGTCTCTCGGTCCATTAAAAATAAAATTTTATTAACCCTTCGAACTCGACGTGCATAATTTTCTTCAGAGATTAAATTTTGAATTAAATTCTGTATCTCCGTCAGTTCAAACACTTCGTTTGTTTTAAAATAAAGTTTAAAATAAATTAAACTAAGTAAATAAAAAATCGTAAACATTTGCAATTTTCTGTTTCTCTTTCCAAAAGAACGCCAAGTTTTCACAGTAGTCCTTTGAAACTTAAAAAAGTTCGCGAGTGCAAAGGGTTAATACCGGCATCGATATAATTATCAAAAAAGAAACGTTCAATTCTTGATAATAGTGTTTCCAGCAATTGTATCTCAGTCTGTACGCCGCTTAACGAGGGTGAATGATACAGATGAAGCGCGGCGTGCCGTGCGATGCCTCGCGGGTGTCTCAACCTTGAGGAATGCTTTTTTAGCATGACGTTTAAAGGAAACGATTATTTTTAGCGTGACGCCTGTTGTTATGGTCGTAACCGGTGGTATTTCTGCGGTTGTTTGGTTCCTTTTGGACAGCTTCTGGATGATCGCGAATGTTGATCCTTTGATAATGGTGAATACGCGGTGAAAATTGAATTAGGGTGTTGGAGGTAGCGTAAGTAATTGGACAGGTATAATGGAATATCGTGAGAGATATCAACCATCTATTTCTTGACTACATTTTTTATTAATTTTGTTTCTTTATTTTATCAACACTAGAATTGTCGTTCATTAAAGTTTATTTGCGACAAAAAAAATAAAAATGATGGATACTCGAAAAAAATACATATCGCAATGGAAGTAAAACTGTGTGTATCTTTTAGAGAAAATCAAGGAAAATCAAGGAAAATGCACCGTTGTAAATTTTTATAATTTTGATAAGAAATTCTGAAAACAAAATTTAAATATTTTGGTTTGAAATGATCTTAGAAATGTTTAAAGGTATAATATATATTCTCAAGCTATTTTTGTTCACGGCTCCTTTTTGAATATCGATACTCTTCTGTGGCATTCCTTTCCTTTTTTTCTTAATTAGAAAATTTGAATTTGTAAGAAATTTTTTTTATAAAGAATCATACACGCGTTGCGTACATAGTTTGTAGAATTATTTTATAACTATTCTATCTACACTTATTAATTAAAATTAATTAAGTCAACACGAGCCACTCAGGAAGATCGTGGTCTCCTAATTTTTCTTTTTCTTAGCGTGGCTCAAAAAATTTGATCGTCCTCATTTTAGAAATTTTGATAATAGAAAAATTTTTGGGAAATGTGAGATATTAAAATTATAAGATTAGTTTTGTTTGTTATTTTCTTGTTTTTAATATCACTGCGTTTCTTAATTTTTATAATGCGAGTCGTTTTAGGCTACTTTAATTTATCACACAAAATTTAAATATTAAACGTATATTGTGAATTATTTTTAACGTACCGTGTGTGTTTAGATTTTTTTTTTCTTCTAAAGTGTAGATAGATATATTTCCAAGATCACTTTTGCGTATGTTTGTGATTGTCAGTGAACTTGTACCGTGGGTCGTTGAACTTGACATTAAAAACTACTCTCATCCTAGCACAAGAAAAAATATATGCTTGAAAAAAACTAGAAGGTCAGATGTCTGGGCAATTTTCTAGAGCGTATTGAATACATATATTTCAGAAATGAAAGAAACGCAAATTATTTAACATAACAACATCCACTATTAAATATTTTAACAACACTTCAACAATTCGTATTAAATTATTTAATTCGATTTTTAGTTAGTAAATAAATCGATACGGTATATTAAAATTGTTTTAGCACAATGCTAAAGAATTAAATTATTTTATTTTAATAAATCGTGTTTCAATTATAACAATTAAGTTAGAATATGGTTATTATTCAAACCTATTTGAATCAAGAAATGACGTGTTTCACGAATCTCAAGGCATAGATATTAATAAACTGCGTCTAAAACCGTCCAAAACCGTCCAAATCGATAACAATTTATTTCCGTCTTATCTTTCATAATTTATTATACACAAATTCTCCCGACAAACGTGGCTCCGTTTCTATAATTTATTTAAAATTAGATGATTCATTGATCGAGTATAAAAAAAGGTNTTAGAAAATTTGAATTTGTAAGAAATTTTTTTTATAAAGAATCATACACGCGTTGCGTACATAGTTTGTAGAATTATTTTATAACTATTCTATCTACACTTATTAATTAAAATTAATTAAGTCAACACGAGCCACTCAGGAAGATCGTGGTCTCCTAATTTTTCTTTTTCTTAGCGTGGCTCAAAAAATTTGATCGTCCTCATTTTAGAAATTTTGATAATAGAAAAATTTTTGGGAAATGTGAGATATTAAAATTATAAGATTAGTTTTGTTTGTTATTTTCTTGTTTTTAATATCACTGCGTTTCTTAATTTTTATAATGCGAGTCGTTTTAGGCTACTTTAATTTATCACACAAAATTTAAATATTAAACGTATATTGTGAATTATTTTTAACGTACCGTGTGTGTTTAGATTTTTTTTTTCTTCTAAAGTGTAGATAGATATATTTCCAAGATCACTTTTGCGTATGTTTGTGATTGTCAGTGAACTTGTACCGTGGGTCGTTGAACTTGACATTAAAAACTACTCTCATCCTAGCACAAGAAAAAATATATGCTTGAAAAAAACTAGAAGGTCAGATGTCTGGGCAATTTTCTAGAGCGTATTGAATACATATATTTCAGAAATGAAAGAAACGCAAATTATTTAACATAACAACATCCACTATTAAATATTTTAACAACACTTCAACAATTCGTATTAAATTATTTAATTCGATTTTTAGTTAGTAAATAAATCGATACGGTATATTAAAATTGTTTTAGCACAATGCTAAAGAATTAAATTATTTTATTTTAATAAATCGTGTTTCAATTATAACAATTAAGTTAGAATATGGTTATTATTCAAACCTATTTGAATCAAGAAATGACGTGTTTCACGAATCTCAAGGCATAGATATTAATAAACTGCGTCTAAAACCGTCCAAAACCGTCCAAATCGATAACAATTTATTTCCGTCTTATCTTTCATAATTTATTATACACAAATTCTCCCGACAAACGTGGCTCCGTTTCTATAATTTATTTAAAATTAGATGATTCATTGATCGAGTATAAAAAAAGGTGTAGATAAAATTCAACTTGCCCGTTTCCAAGTAACTTATAACTGGTAACTTATCTCGACTCGATAAGACAGGTTATCGACGTGGGGCCGTTGACATTTCGATAATTCGCAATAAAAATATGTGTCGTCGTTCTATTTCGCGAGTAGCCATTCATTTTCGTTCCTTCAAATTGGCCAGAATCCTATCGGAAACCGCGAAACGTCCCGGTTAACAAAGTTTCTCGCGTAGAAGCGTGTCTGTGAAAAATTTTCAATAATTCATTTATTGCGAAAGATGTTTTATCTACATTTATCGACAATAAAAGCGATACTAAGAGTCGAAAAACAAACATGTGTTGACAAAGACTGTATCGTCGACTTGGTCGTGAAACTAACCAGGTCAACTATTTTTAAAAATAAGATTTTGGTATTTAGCAAATTCCAAATGTATCTCTTAATGGTAAAATTATATATAACTGTTCGAGTATTATTTATTATTTATATTCTCGATACAAATTATTGTAAATTTTATGCACACAAAATAGAAATATTTTTAGAAGCAGAAGTGTATAATGGAAATGCATACTGCTATTGAAAAAAGAGCAATAAAAATGTATTTAACCCTACTCGTGTCTATATAATTCGAAATGAAATTTACTTGTATGTAAATACTGTGTCTTTAAATAATAATTTTCACGTTCACTTCTTTAATATTATACACTTCGTAGATTTAAAATACTCTAAAATTAAACAAAAAGTTTGTCAAGGAATATAAATCTGTAATATAAATGAAGAGAACAACAGAGATACAAAATGGCGTCTTCATACGGTAAAACTAAACATACCGTGCTAACGTCTTTTAAAAAAGCTTTCTTAAATTCAATCTACTATAATAAAACAGTTAATAATAATAATTGAAAGCAATTACAAAATACCTACATTTTTTTTTACACAAACTTTTAGTAACCTATTGCAGTAAATGATCTAAACTTACAATGATTTGTATTAACACGTTAAGCGCCACGCCGGTCCCTGCGAACCGATGCTGAAATTTCCATTCAGGCGTCGTTGGTTTCCAAAGATTGACGCTATCAATTTCCAAAAAATAATATCTTATAATTTCTTAACGAGTTTTATTAAATCCATCTTCCTTTGCACGCCTCTATAATTTTCTTCTTAAATTCTTAACTATTTTGCGCTCAAATATTTTTTAATCGCTATCACATAGTCCGAAGGAAAGTCGACCAAAATCCGCTCGGCGTTTAACCTGTTAAGGATGTAGGTAATAAATAATAATACTTGTGCATACTTAAGAAATGAAAAAAAAAAACGAAATCACTAAAGAATGCGACGTTATAAAATAGAATTTTTATGAGAAATTACAAACCAGTAATTTCGACCACTTCGATAATTCCAGTGTTAAGATTATCACGGCTCTATTCGTTGTACGTGTCCTCTTTAGCTGATATCACGGGTACGCTCTCTTGTGATAGTCCGTATTGCGGAAACACTTGCGGCTCACCGTGAATTAATATTTATAGCTCGTAGAGCATGGCAATAATTTACGCGGCTATCGACAACGGGTCTTTGTCCTAGGCTGCCGCGAGCCGTCTGTCCGTCACGATGAATTGTAACTGTTCATGCGGTTTATGCATGAAATTTAGATATATAGAGCAGTTGGTATTCACGATACCGAACAGTCGTTCCTCGACGTTGGAACCGGTGTAATTTGGTTTGTTCGTCGGTTACCCTTGCCTCTGGCCACGAGTTGATGAAAGCGGAAGAATGCGCGAGTGTCGGTGCATTTTAAGGGGCGTTCTAATTAAACGAGCCGGTTTGACGTTGACTCCTTTGCTTCTGTTAATTGAACGAGGCCACCGGGAGCTTTAGGACCTCTTTTGCGATCCTTTTTTCTTTCGTTTATCAATTTATGAGTTGCGAGCAAACTTTAACCCTTCCAGCGGAGACAACGTTGGACTAAATACCTTTTCGCTTTTGATGTGTGCGGTATTTATCCGCGAGCCCTTCGTATTTCAAAATTAAAAATTCAGTCGCCGGGAATTGTAACCGGAATTATTCAGAAATTTATTTATTCGAGTTGAGTAGCGTACGTGAAAAATTACAGGTATATAAGTATCGAATTTTTGGATGAGATACAATTTAACAGTGAACAGATTTATTTTACAAGAATATAGTTTCTTAATAAGAACATTTCATACTGACATAAATGTAGTCTAATGGAATTAATTTTACTTATAAAACATATAAAATTTAAAATTTAAAAGGCGTCGTTAATATTAGAGCGTTAACTTTAGCAAAGTATAATTGCAATTTTTTTTTCTCGTTAATTTCGCACTGTTCAAATCATAGAAATATAGTCACTATTTATAATTTTCAATTATAGTAGTACAGTATTGCCAACAATTACGCAACATTGCATGTAAACGTTAAATAGTTCAATTCCTGAGCACTCGAATCTGAATATTCTTAGAATACTCGTTGTTATGAATCATTTAAAATTACCAACGCTTTCTAGCAGTTATTTCTACTTTTAGCAAACTATTGCTCTTTTTGCAAACTATTTGACTTGACAAAAAAAAAAAAAAAAGGAAAGAAATATCAGAACGTTAAAGGTTTTAAAGGAGCGAGATACTCAAGATGTCTCGTGTCTATCGCTCGTAAACTCGATAGTAGGTAAAATTGATGACACACTGCTACTTTGATAATAACATCGTTTGAAGTTCCACAGACTCTAAGGACCTAGATTCTCGCAGTTATTGCGCTCGTCGATTGATGTTTCCGGGTATAAATCTCGTCTCCTTGGAAAAGTTTTCTCAACATTCTAGTTAGCTTCATCGGACTTTCCAGAATTTGCAAACACTATTACCTATGCCTGTCTACAATATCACTTGTTCATTTTAACGGCAATCAATCCAGTGACTTCTCAGTCTATGATTCTCTGGACTTTAATAAAGTTAATTAAACTGGTTAGGTTGTTAAAAAAAATTCGTAGTTAAATTTAAAGGAAATTCAAAGAATTAGCATTTTATAGAATAATGTATGCATTGTTTATTTGGGTAATTTTTTTGTCATTTATGAGGTAGCTTCCTTTAACAAAAAAAAACTTTTCATAGCTTTTTTAGTAGGGAATTCTTTTTTCTTCTTTTCCTTATTCTTTTTCTTTCGTAGTGAGTTCTGGCTCAAAGTCTGTAAATGAATGAAATCATTTTTACATCATTTTAACATACGAGAAATTTCGTACGTAATTTTTATGAATTATATATGTAAAATTATGTTAAAGAATAATAAAACAAATTTTAAGCTATGCATAGATTCTGTTAAATATATCTGGACGAGTGAAAATTAATTAAAGAGCTCTCATTTTCCCTATTGATGGCGTGTCATTGAATTTTTACAAGCTTCTAGTGTCTTCAATTCTTTGCCATTAGAAAACTTTTATACAAACTAGAATAAATGATAATTCGACACTGTTGCATTAGAATTCGATAGGTTCTAGTTAAAGTCCAACAATGTTTACCTCCTCTTCATCAATACAAGCGTCTTGAACTTGTTCTGTTACAAAATGGCACCCTTTCCATTGACCGATCCTGAACATTTCTTTTACTCGTATTTAATCAACCCAATTAGAAATAAAATTTTTGCATACTAATACCAGACCTACCGAAGCGGTCAAAATGATTTATTTCCAATTTCTCGTATAAAATCCTAGAAATTTACAATGATGCACTCGTAATAAGAATTCTTTATGTTTTTCTGCAACGAATACGAGTAAACATTTATTTCCCTTAGATTTTATATTTTTTTTTTTCAAGTACCTTTGGTAGAAATATACCTAAATCGTCGGTAGTTCTNCATCTTTTAGAGAAAATCAAGGAAAATCAAGGAAAATCAAGGAAAATGCACCGTTGTAAATTTTTATAATTTTGATAGGAAATTCTGAAAACAAAATTTAAATATTTTGGTTTGAAATGATCTTAGAAATGTTTAAAGGTATAATATATATTCTCAAGCTATTTTTGTTCACGGCTCCTTTTTGAATATCGATACTCTTCTGTGGCATTCCTTTCCTTTTTTTCTTAATTAGAAAATTTGAATTTGTAAGAAATTTTTTTTATAAAGAATCNTAATTAATTAAAACCTTTTATCGGGAAGTAAGAGGCAGCGTTAGCTCCCAATCGTGTCGCTTATCTCTCCAGCTATGTTGGTTCACAGATTTTTGACAGACGCGTCTCGCGACCTTAGCCGCGCCTATAAATGGTCGTCGCATCGATGACACGCATTATAAGCACGAAGATAAATAACAAGACGCGTGTAGTGGCAGGTATACAGATTATTTCGTTGTCTCAGACCAGTCTGTGCACGATATTCGCCCGTACCGTCAGTCTGCGTTTCGCTGGCATGAATTATCTTTATTGCTCTTCTCGTTCTCCTTGCTCACCGGGCACCCACGACACGCACTGTTCATGTGACGATCAACGTACAACGATATCTCCAAGTCTTACGACAGTGATATCGTTTCTCTCGTCTACTCAGGGTTACTCCCTTTTTCTCTCGAATTTTTGAACGGGGTTAAGGATTCCGGTTCCGCGGCTCTGCGATTCGCTGGGAAACGTCTGTTCTTTGTTGTTGACTGAGCGGTTCGATCTGTTCGAGACCAGGTTTTCGTTTTTAAAAGACTTATTGTTTGTATCGAAAATTTAGAAAAGAAATTTAGGAAAGAAATTTAGAAAAGAAATGTAGAAAAGAAATTTAGAAAAGAAATTTAGAAAAGAAATTTAGAAAAGAAATTTAGGAAAGAAATTTAGGAAAGAAATTTAGAAAAGAAATTTAGAAGGTATTTGAAACATGAATAAATTAACGTTGCGGATATTTTTAGCACAGATCTGATGATGACACACCATGTGTTTTCTATAATAATTTTTAGATTTTTTATATATTTACTTATTAAAAAAAAATAATAATGAATAATGGCTAATTCTTCAGTAGTAGCTGATAATATAAATTCATGATCGTTACACGATCGTGTGCATGGCGTGTCGTTAGACTTTTTGTCGTTAGGTACTGTGTTACAGATCTTGTGTAATTAGTCTCGAACGGGGTTAAAACAGTTAAAAATTTGGAAGAAACGCTGTAATATTGTCTGTGGTTTGTATAGTTGTGGTTTAAGGGAAAGGTTCGTTGGTTGATACTCTAGAACCGGAATTTTGTTGGTTTATCGATAGACTTTGGATTTTTATGCAAATTTATACTTTTTAGAGTACAGTAAAAAGAGGTAGAACTCTTTCGATTATTATAATTTGGATATTTTGTGCAATTGTTTGCAATTTCATGCGTTCAACTTTCCTAGAGATGCATGAAAATTTACTTATCGGAATAAAAGAAAAAAAAAAAAATTAGAATTGATTACAGTGTCTCGGTTTGGTTTGAAAGTTTTGTAATAATTGCTATAAATAGACTATCTGTTATCAGCACATTGGTATAGCAATAAAATTCAATAGTACGGTGGTGAGTAAATAAAATGAAATTTTATTAAATATAGATACACGGGTACGTAGCATTCAGTCGCATAGGCTTGAAGTAGGTGGTGTTGATCTTGAAGACGTTGTTTTAAAAATATACCAGACTAACGCAGATTCTTTTCTCGCAAAAGTTGTGAAACCCAGCGAGTAACTTGAAACTGTATATTTCTTGTGTACAGAGCGAACCGTGTACTACGTGACCGCCTTAAATAATTCTGTTGTTAGCGAACCGATCGAAACATTTTTTATGTTGCAAAATATCGTTCAGAGAGGCGTTCGAGACGGTTATAGTATACTTTGTATCAGTTATTTCTTTTTTTAAGTTTTCTAAGTCACCTTCTGCTTTTTTTATGCACAAACTCATAATATATTAGATTATTCGAAAATGTTTCAATTTTTCTGTTCTTCTTTGTTTTTTAATCTTCAGAAAAAAAACAAAAAATTTGATCGTTTCACGGCACAACGTATCCTAATTCGTTCAGGTTTTGTCGTTTGCCAATTCCTAAAACATTTGGCATCAGCTCGACCATCCAAGAATAGTTCCTTTGCTTAAAGTTTTATCTGGGTCAATGCGTCTATTTGTTTCCTGGGATCCTCTCTTCTCTATTGTAAGACAACACTTGTGATAAAAAGGTTCACGATCGATGAAGCTTCTGTTTCGTTTCGCGAGGAAAACGTTTCTCCGATTGCCGGTCGATAACTTCAAGGCATGATTTTAAATTGTTTAATTATCCAGTGACTTGTGTACCTTTCTGTTTCCTTCTTTGTTCTCCTTATTAGAAGCTTCTCATTAGGCCATTTGACGCGGTGAATAGATTCAATCAAAACAGACCGAGGGGAATGGACCATAAAATCAAGCTTAATGAATATTAATGAGTCCATGCGTTCAGTAATTTAGGTACCGATGAAGAAAAGTTCGAGCAGCCTTTCAAGTGTTCACGCGCGATATTCTTGCTCAGAAAATTCGGAGTAAAAAACTTTTTAGCCTTACTTTTGCTTAGAAAATTCTGAATAAAAATTTTTTATGATATTCTGGCTCGGAAAATTCAGAATAAAATCTTTCAACGGTATTTTTCTTCAGAAAATTCAAAATAAAAGCTTTGAAACATACTCTTGCTCAGAAAATTCGGAATAAAAATTTTCAATGATATTTTTGTTTGGAAAATTCAGAATAAAAACTTTGAACGGTATTTTCACTGAGAAAATTCAANATCTTGCTAGGAAAATTCAGAATAAAATCTTTCAACGGTATTTTTCTTCAGAAAATTCAAAATAAAAGCTTTGAAACATACTCTTGCTCACAAAATTCGGAATAAAAATTTTCAATGATATTCTTGCTCATAAAATTCGGAATAAAAACTTTGAACGGTACTTTTCCTCGCAAAATTCGAAATAAAAGCTTCCAAACACACTCTTGCTCGCAAAATTCGGAATAAAAATTTTCAATGACATTCTTCCTCGAGAAATTCGGAATAAAAATTGTCAACGATATTCTTGCTCAGAAAATTCGGAATAAAAATATTCAACGATATTCCCGGTCTTCTTTCGCGATAGTCGAGGAAAAAAAAGATTGCGGTCGTTCTAATTAATGCGTAATGTAGCGTGTGTAAATTGCGATCGAGTTAAAATTAGTAGTTCGTATGTTTTTAATATTATCTTCGTTGTGACTGGTATTTAGGTCGCTTTTTATCGCGTACCTGTTCCGATAAGTTGTAGAAGTGAATGAAGTATTTTTTTTTTTGTAAAATTATGTTATCGTTGCTGCAATAATGTATGTTTGACGTTTATCTAGTTGAATATTTTTATTTCTATGGTTGCGAATTAATAAATTTCTTTAAATAATCGGAATTCAGAATCATGTAAATTTATGATATTAAACTAGTGCACGATAATATTTAAAAATTGTCATGCATTTATTACAATTTTATTATCGTTATGATTATTATAAAAAAAATCGTTAGTCTACTTTATGTGTAATATTGGAAATTAGGCAACTTTGAAAGGGAAATTATTTTAGCAAATGCTTCGAAATTCTTTTCTGAATAAAAAGGAGGAAGTGTTATTTTTTTTTTAGAAAAAACACGCGACAAGCTTTACTATAATGTCTGGCACACAACACTGTGCCAAAATAACGCGAAACACTACAAGATATAAGATAACAATCGTTACTATATTATTTATGAGAGTCTCGTGACACAAATGCTTATCGCAACGAATATCCATAAACAAAGGTAATATTAAAAAGGCGATAACAATTTCTTTTTCTTATCACCTATACAACTGTTAAGATAACAACACCCATGTAAATCATAGAAATTAAACCGTTAATCCCGTCATCTTATCGCCAATTCTCGCATCAAAACATTCTGAATTCCCTAATATTTTATAATTAAATTAATCAATTCTCTTATTGAAACCTAAAAGAAAACGAGAACCCTATATTTTATTCAAAAATAAAATCATTCGCATGTTTAACAATACGGTTAAGTAAAATTACTAATAAAACAATATCGATCCATAAATATCGTTGACAATTCTTTTCAACTAAGTTAACGATAAAAATATATATATAAAAAAAAGAAAACAATAAAGCAATTATCGCCAATTCTCGCATCAAAACATTCCGAATTCCCCAATATTTTATAATTAAATTAATCAATTCTCTTATTGAAACATAAAAGAAAACGAGAACCCTATATTTTATTCAAAAATAAAATCATTCGCATGGTTAACAGTGCAGTTCAATAAAATTACCAATAAAACAATATCGTTGTCAATCCTTTTTAACTAAGTTAACGATAAAAAAATATATATATATAAAAAAAAAAGAAAACAATAAAGCAATGTACAAAGTATACCTTTTCACATTTATCGGAACATACACTTTTTCCGAGAAAAATGTGTCAATATAATAAGAGACAGACGAGAGTCAATAAGTTGGTAGTTCCAGTATTGATTCTCCAATATGTTGACATCTTCTTCTCTATTAGAAGATTCAATCCAATCTGCCAATCCCTTAACACACGTGTGTCGCGAACACTATGTCTCGAGACATCGATGGATCTCTCTCACGTTCCTTTCATGGATCTTCTTGGCGCGGCCAGGAGGCAAACATTCTGGAGGCTGCATGCTTTCTCTCTTTATCTCGGCTGAAAAACGAGGTTGCCTAGGTATCGGCGTGCCAGTGTTGGCGTAGGTCGCGTACAGTTAAGCCGCGATTACAAACGCGTAGGCGTTTCGTACTGTCGCGATAAGATCGATGAAATCGGCCGATAAGATCGATAGGAGTTACACTCCTTAATAGCAGGAATCGAGCGCTCGCATAATTTAATAATATTGCATATTCCGTTGATTTACGACCGGCCGACGACGCATCAAATGGCTGCGCTGATTTCTTTTTTGTCGAGGTGCCCCGCAACGTGCCAGTTTGCGAGCCGCCTCGTCCTGATTTCGTTCGGGCTTATCCTCGCGGTGTTCCCCGGAACAGAAAAACAAAAAGATCTTTCGGTTACCTAATTGATAATAAACATACTTTTGTTGTGCGAGTTGTAGGAACGCGTGTTTTCTTTTTTTATCTTTTTTTTTCTTATCTTTCGCTTGGAAGAAATGGAAATTATGCCGAAGGAACGACACTTAATACTGAAACTATAAAAGTAGTGGAAAGTATAAAAATGACTGATTCTATAGATAGAAACTATATAATAGAAATTATAAAAATGACTGCGAAAATTCGTAATTTTGTGATAGACATTGTAAAATTCTTTTACTTTTGAGTTTCTGTAAAATATGTTGTAAAAGATTTTTTTCGCTTTTATTATGTATTTTTAAAAAGTATTTTTTTATCGCTCTTCTTCCAATTCTGTTTTCACGCGATAGATATGTTTCTAAGAATATATTTTTTATGTATTAATGATAATATGTTTCTAGGAATAATAGATATGTTTCTAAGATATATGTTTAAGAATATTTGTAAAAAAAAAAGGATGCCGCGTAGAAATAGAATCAAATCGGTAAAAATAATACAATGAACTGTATGGAAATTCATGCTGGAATCTTAAATATTATTTTTGTGTCAACATCCACTGTTTATTTTATATAAATTGCACGTGTTACGAGCTACCGTTTGTATCGTGTTGAATACAAATAAACGGTGTAAAAACAGAACAGATTTTTTTTTTTAACGTGTTAAATCAAAGTCGTGTATAACCAGAATTAAATTTAGTTTAATAGTTGGTAGTTTGTTTGGATTATTAGCGACAACTTAAGAAATGTTTTCTGCATGTTAATTTACAGTATTCGGTTAAATAATTTGGTTTCTTTTAAGAACCTTGATAAATCGTGATTTTTTTGTCTTTAAAATTGTTCTTGATGAAAGGTTTCAACGTGTATCTTTTATTCTCAATAAAAGAACTTTTTAATTTAAGCATTTACCTTTTTATCACATTTATCTTTTATTATCGTGTCGGTTCGAAAAATGAGAGACAGATTTGAATACTATGTATTTAGCATACTATCCAACGAAGTAACTTAACACTAGATTTACGAGCATCCATTGGATGATTTTGATGAATATATTAAAATACAGATTTCTTGCGATATTATTAGTTCACTCTGCTTCAAATCAATTTTTATTAGCAGAGATTTATTTAGCACGTATTTTATATATAAATTTCATTTTGACTTTATTTTCCGCCCGCATGATTGTTAAATTTAAGCACGAAATCTGAACACCCTTAAATTGACGAATTCCGTAAATCTTGTGTTAAATTTACCATTTTATCTCTATCTTATACATCTCCAATGGCTAAAATAATTTATTCCAGCACTTATAACCTTTTCCATCGTATCTTGAATAAAATTCACATTTCTTTTCACCGAAAAAATTAATTTTATTCTGTTTGGCAAGGTTAATCGTTTAATTTTCAATTTTGCTGGATACTAAAATATTTCACTCAACTGGTGTCTTATTATATGACAGATGTTCAATTGTGTAGGTATTTAGGGATGATCCACCGGAGCTTTCATTTAAAGTAGTTTAAGCGTTCCGGCTTTAGTGATCACGTGTTATATGATTCACGTGTTATAGCTGTTTGTTATCCGATGAATAATTTTCGTACACCCAATATCATCGATTCCAGATGCTAACATATTGGATATCTTAGCCGGTATTTAGGTTTGACGCATTTCAATTTGCACGTTAATTGCTTCTGCGGTTCGCAATAATTTACGTAATAACATTCTCGGTTTAAAATACTATCCTTTTATTTTCGCATTATTGCTACAAAACGCGCAATTAGAAAAACTGTACCATTTGTAATTCACGACTTCTAGGTGGGAAATCTTGGCTATTGTTCAGATTTTATTCGCTTCATCAGCAATTCAGTCAGCGCAATGAATAACAAATTGTAGTCTGGCGTCTACTGTATTAAGTGCAGCGCATAAGTTCTGTCAATTTTAAGCGATAAGAACATTATAATTGTTTTTACAATTTTTATTTATTCCTCGTGCATCGTTCGTTTATTTATTATCGAAATAGAACACCTGCAGTTTGTTTGTTGCAAAATAAAAAGACAATTTATCAGTGCGATAATTATCAAGTAGCTTTATCCATTGGTCACTTCAAATATTGTGATACTCTATAAAATTATTAGTTCACATTGTCGTAACAACTTTTGTACACAATAATTTCTCCGAGACTTCTCTTATCTTTGAAAAATTAAATGGTAATATTTTTGTTTCATTTGTGTATTATAAAATATTGAAATTGGATATCGTATGTTGCTTCTATCGATGTAAATTTTATGCGGGTAAAATAATAATTGTGAGGAGGTAGAAAATAATTCATATGAATCTTTATCACGATTTGAGCCTTTGTGCTCCTATGTAGAAGATGGATTCTTCATTTTGCTCCATTATTTACAGTTTTAACGTACGAAACATATTTTTTATGCATTAAAACTAAAGGTAGTTGATGAACTTTGGGAGGCCTGACGAAAAATTTTTTATTTTGCATTTTTTTTACTAGTATGAATATTTTTGATATTGGAAAAAGAATGGAACTAGAAGAAGATATTTATGTATTATATTTCAATATTTTTGATATTGGGAAAAGAATGGAAATAGAAGAAGATATTTATGTATTATATTTCAATATTTTTGAAATTGAAAAATAAACAGAAATAGGAGATACTCATACGACAAAAAAACCTACAAAATAAAACATTTTTCGTGAAGCTCCACAAAATTCGTCAGCCGTAAAATTGAATTTAACAGGAATTTATCAATATCGATATGTTAGAGGGTATAAAAATATAAAATTAATTAAATTACTTAGATGACTCAGATGGGTCAAAGGGTTAATATAATTTGTTTCTTCGCTTTTTCATGGTTCATTAAAATATTAAGTTTTCCATATTTTTTTAAATATTTGCACTGAGATATAATAAAAAAAAAAAAAAGAAGAAAAAATTAGCAACAAGGGTATACTTTTCATGATTTAATATAACGTAAATTAAGTAGCTCTATTCCAAGTTTTTCTCTGTAGTGATTAATTTACAAAAACGAAGTTTTTGTGTGTAACGCAGAGATCGACAAAACTTTTGCACTCACCTGATACAACCGGCAGTGAAAGCCGCGGTTCGACACGTGCGAATGCATTGTTCCCAAGAATTTATCAGAAACTTGTGGGAATGGGTTAAACATAGAAACCTACGAGTCGACGAGTATGAATGAATCTGATGGAAGTTCTCGTTGTAAGGGACGTTTATTTTACTTAGCACGGAATTGATTTTCGTAAGCACGGGAACAAGTATAACACGAACCAGACGTTTTGCAACAAACTAGTATCATACGAGTTCATAATTTACATAATCGTGCCACGTGAAAGATAATCGAAAAAATTGCTGGCGCAATTTCAGCGTTGAAAGAAAACACGTAATTTGTTCTATATATAGAATGTTTTAGTTATTATTAGAGGAAAATATTTTTTAAACGTGACTACGTGTTTGAATTAAAAAGTATTCTTTATGTTTTATTTGTATATTTTATTTATGTGTCAGTTTTTGTTATTAGTTTTGAAACATTTCTCAATTTTGAAAAAGAATATATAGATAGAAGTTATTTTTTATTTCAATTTTTTGTTAAAGATTTGCTTCTCCCAAACCTAGGAAATATTTTTAAAATGATGTTCGAGGCGAATTAAATTTGAATAGTTTAGCAGGGTTAATAACAAGTTTGCAATATCAAACAAAATAGGATTTATTTAAATAACAAGCTTGTTTAATAATTTTGATATATTTTTATTTAAATATTTAAATAACAAGCTTGTATAATAATTTTGAATAATATTTCTGCGATGCTTTCTATTTCAATTACTTATATTGCGTATGCTTAAAAAATATTATTAGCAAAATGCGAACTTTTTATGTATTTGTAGAAAATTTTGAGACACAATAATACAATACAATACATAAACAAATCCAAAATATAGTACTAAGAATAAAAAACATTTTATTCCAAGTTTTGTTTACTCCGAATATTAAGATAAAATTGACAATATTAATATCCACAAGATTAATACAAAAAATAATTACATTACATATCACTGACAAATTATTAAAGTACCACAGTTATACTTCGAGTAGAAAGAATATTAGTACTCCAATAAAAACAAATATCCATTTCAACAAATGTATATAACAATTATAATACTACTTTATTTCCACTTTCATTCACTCAGAACATTAATAAAATATCGACAAGATCAACATCCACTGTCTTAATACAAAAAATAATTGCATTAGATACCATTGACAATTCATTAAAGTACCACAGCAATACTGGAAGTAGAAATGATAATACTCCAATAAAAACCAATATCCACTTCAACAAATGTATATAACAATTATAATACTATTTTATTTCCACTTTCATTCACTCAGAATATTATTATAAAATCGACAAGATCAACATCCACTGTCTTAATAAAAAAAATAATTACATTAGATACCATTGACAAATCATTAAAGTACCACAGCGATACTTGAAGTAGACAAGATAATACTCCAATAAAAACCAATATCCATTTCAAAGAGCCTTTCTTTTACCTCCCGTTAACTTTCCACGGAGAGTCGTGGCGCCACGCGTAAAAAAAAAATCTGTCACTTATTTCCTTTCCCTTGTTGTCGAGTTTCCCACTAAAAGCAATTAAGACCGGTGATATCGTCGAGATCTGTTCCCAGTGGATCGCGCCAGTCGTCAGGACGATCTGTCGATCCTAACAGAATGCAAGAACTTATCAGTCGTCTTACGAGCAGTTGCTATGTGTTATGGAAGGGGTCCCTGGAGTCACCTACTAGCTCGACCAGTCAGAAGCCAGTGTGTGTAAGCCGGCCGGTCGTGCCGGCTCCTTTTCTGTCTTTGCTCTGCTGCACCTTCGTTTTCCGAAAAATCGTACCCCGCTTGCACGTTCATTCAGTCGAACGCAGCAGATCGATCGCGAGAAGTGTCTCGTTAACAGGTGAACAAATTGCACCGAGATTTCTTCGGAATAAAGCCTTCTGTTGGACACGAAACCAATCATGGTGGCTCGGTCAAGAAGGGGTCCTCCTGGTGAAGTTATGCTCCATGTTGTGTCCGTCGCTTGAAATTTGGAACATTGTCGTGCAAATTTCTTCGAGCCAAGAGAATCTCGAGTAAAGAAGAGGGAGCAGAGATTTTCCTGTCGACCGTTGTGCAATTTTGAACGAAAGATAGAAATATTGATTCTCGAAGAACGCGTCGAGGAACGTTTTTCCAAGATACGGAAACGACTGAAGGAAATTAAGTGAAATTTTGTCGGATCTTGTTGGATTTTGTTCGAATTTGTTGGTTTTTGCTGGACGTAGAAGATCGTGAAGATCGATGGATCGAAGAAAATCGTAGAGAATTTTTAAATTAGTAACAAATACATTAGTTGTTTCGGAAAAAAAGTTGTTGAAGAGACTCTGATGGGATTTTAAGTTTTTCGTTGTCAGTGAAGGTGGAATAAAACTTGGAACAGAATTAAAACATATTGTTCGTGAAATATATGGAAGTAATTTAATTTTCGAGCCAGGAGAAGGAACATTTTTACACGTTTGTCGGGTTTTATTGGTATCTGTGGTTCGAGAAGTAATTTAAAACAGAGTGTCGATGAGAGAATATTGATTTCTTGTAACCTTTGTGAATAGACGGTCTCCATCTTTGATTAGAAGAATCTCGATATTTAAAGGAACCAAAACCTCGGAAATAAATAGAATAAATAAAATTCGTTTCGTGATTGAAAGAAGAGACAGTGTTGAGCGTATGAATCGTTACGTTTTCATGAACTTGGTGCAAAATGAACGCAATCGTGATTTTTACACGTTCCTGAACCTGAACTTTGTCGGCTGTAATAAACGATAAACAAAATAATCAAGTTTATCGACAAAGTAAAAATATTCATTTTTTTTTTTTTTTAACGATATGGGAGCAACATTATTTAATACAAATTGAACGTTTGCTGTTTTCTCATCAACATAAGATATCGATCGGTTCGGTTCGATAACAATTTATTGGATAATACAGGCAATAAATATATTTCTCGAATAAAATTGGAAATAATTCAGAGAGCGAGCTGTTGTTTTTCGAAAATGTGAGGACGAAAATGCGCGAAGCTGGCTGGAAAGTGCTCGAAGAATCTTCATTGAAGTTTAACGAGGTTGTTTCGTTCTGGTTCCATTCGATTTAAGCGAGCAGCATGATTATGACGCATACGGAAGAGGTATCGACGACTTTCGAGTCGAAAACACCGACGGAACAAATGAATGGACACTCGATGGTGAATAATTATTCCTAATTAAACTACTAGACGTTCCTATTTGAATTATTAGATTTTTAATGTATCGTAGACACTGTATCTTTAAATCAAGATTGCATGCTCGACGTTTAATTTGTTATAAATTGGCGAATATTATCATTGGGCGCCACATTTGGTTCATTTACATTAGCGTTCGCCGGCTTATCTTGGTATATCGAAAAAGATATGCAGAAGAGTAGATAAATTTATTTGTTCTGAAATTAAACACTCATATCTAGTAACGAGCACATTTATATTTAGTTTGCTCCCCGTATCGTATCGCTTATGACTTTCAGCGTTTTCTCCGCGCCGTGACGCGACGATGGTTTTAACATTGCATATACTTTAATTACTCGATATATTGGTTTTTAATCAAATTTTAATACAACGTGTAGGTGTTTGTATTTTAATCGTGGTCAGAAATTTAATTTCTAATTAAATTGATTAAAAAAAAAAACATGTAATCGATACTCGATATTGAGAAGCGTGAAACTTTAACAGAATTTATGAAATATTTAATTAAATATCTGAATAATTAACTAAAATTAGATGAAACTTTAGGTATTCGGTAATTTTAATAATAAGCACGAATATTGGTTATTTAATACACGAAACAGGGTAATTAACCCTTACGTGAATTATTGGGGTTGTTGCGAGTTTGTGTGATTTTGAAATTAAATATT
>SMSQ01000329.1:66385-116690 GCA_019453375.1 Ctenoplectra terminalis
AAAAGAAAAAAAAAAAAAAAAAAAAAAAGAGTACCGACACACCACGAGCGGAGAGAAAGAGATTTATCAGCGAACCACCGCGAGACTAGCAACCCGATAGACGTGCAGATAGGCCGTCGTTTAAATAAATTACCCTCCAAAGGCCTGGCTGCCCTGAACCTTCTCTCTTCTTCGCTCCGTGGTCGCTTAGCCTTGCTTAGCCACTTGCCGCATACCTGTTGCCACACACCCCTTCGTGTTCCTCGTGGTTTGATCTACTTTGAGACCGACGCTCTTCCTTGCTGTTGGATTATCTAGTTGCTCGTCGTGAGTAATTGATATTGAATTTTTGTTTCCACCGTGCTATCGTCGGTGCAGAAGTTTTGTCTTTTAATTTCTTGGAGAGACGCGACGATTTTGTGGGCTCATGAGAGACCTCGAAGAATTCGAGGAGGAGCAGATGTGAAGAAATATGTAAAATATCTTGAGTTACATTGGTTTTTATAATTATCTGGGAGGTGAAATTATTTTCTATCGAGGTTTTAGGTTTTTTTACTGTGTTCTTAAAGTGTATGGATTTGTATGTAAAAGTTTGTAGTATACCGATAAGAAATTATTGGTGGTGCAGGCTATCTAAGATATATATTTTTTTTTAACACTCCATGATGAGAATTTTTGTTGCTTGGAAGAAAATAAATTATACAGGGTTAATGTTTAAATTAGGAATTAATAGTTACTATAAATAGCCTTTTTAATTTTAAAATACAGTAGAGCAGTGACGAAGAATGTTTAAGGTTTAAAGAATATAGATACACGGGTTAAGAATAAATCCAAAGATTTTTTAAGATAAGGAACCAGACGACTTCCAGATGGATAAAAATTGTTATAAATAATAGTGGAAAATGTATGGTTCAAAGGGAGTGCAATGAATTTTCAAAAATCGAATTTTTCAGTATATCTGAACAGAACTTTGGCGACAACTCAATATTAGGTGTATTTTTTGGAATCTTGTTTTATTGGATTGTGAGCGGCTCCTATGGTGTTTAAGTAGATCCTGGGAAGGTAGTTTTGTTACAGAATTTTTATAAAAAAGAAGTGTTCTTTGTAGTTATCTTTTTAGATAAAGAATTGTACATATAATTAAGATTATAATAATTGCACATCTTCTTAAAATTAATTTCCTAGAATAAATACAACAGAAGGGGTGGCACATAGTTACATTCCTTATTTCTAGACTTAAAAATATTATTTAACTATATAGAATTAAAAAGTATCGTTGCAAAAAAAAAAAATATGAAGTTTCTCTGAAACTTTTTACTATTAACTGTATAAATAAATTTTCGCGATCTAGTAGAGAGTCGAAAAATGGACGACTAAAATATCATTTTAAATGAATCGTTTTCTCGTCGAAAAGTGGTTCGTCGCGTGAAAATGTAGAAAAATTGTAGTCTTGAAAGAAAATTACTTCATTCAAAACAAACCGGGAGAATTCACTTATGTACCCAATAATTTTCTCACTCTCTTTTTGTACGCGTTCTACTCACTTTGAGTAATAGTTCGGCGCGTAAAAAAATTGAAGAAGCACAGTTTCTAAAATATTACTAAGAGGATTTTGACGACTTTCTAAAAGAAATTGCGCTCGAAGAATTGTTGCATCACTTCACGGTACATAAATTTAACTTCGAGGCACTTAGTCTTCCCTATGCATCTGCATACAACTTGATGTAGAATATTCTTCGCTTTATCTACTTATCTTCGTGTTCTCGCTATTTTTTACCAAAGTGCTGGCAGTTTACGGCGCTGAAATTCTTGCATACTTAACGAGTATTTTGTTCTCGACTTCCCGATGACTATCGAAAGAATCGAGATCCGAACGAGATACGGTTTATCAGTTTTGATACCGCCGCTAAATAAACGCCAGTTCGCCGTTTTACCTGTGTCATCAACGTGAATATTTTGACGCGCGAACGTTAACAACTATTATCAGTTGCGCGACCTTGACGTGCATTGAACTCTACATAACTAACTAGTGCGTAGATAAACAGAGCTAAAATTACACATTCGCGTACGATAATTATCTTCTGTAAGCAAATCACCGTATGCTTATTAGCTATGAATTGAGATTTAACATTGGCGACTTTTTCGATACGTTATCTTCCAAGTTGTAATGAAAGCGCTCGCATATTGAACAGAATTGTTGTTAATAGGAAGTAATTATTCTTAGAAACGTTTACACTTGTTATAACCTACAGAGGATTATATAATGCAAATATATGTACATAGGAATAAATAGCGCATGGCCATTTCTTCCCTTTGTGAATCAAACATTTAAATATCAGATTTCTTGTATAGAATGAACGAAAACATTTTTTCACCGCGATTTTAACAATCTGGTAGAAGAAAAATATATGTATAAATTTATTCTACTGTTTATAATTAAAAGCACGGTCCGTTTGGAGGGTTGAAAAGCTTCTTTTCAGCACAGTATTAAAGAGTTTACGATTATTTCTTATTATTATAAATATAGGTCAATTAAATAGTTTCAGTCTTTGTAAATTGCGAAGCATTAATAGTACAACTATTAACAATTAGAGTAAACCTATTTGTATTGGAGAAGTCAAAATTAGAGATGTTTGAAAAAATTTATAATGCGAAAGAGACAAATCCTTAACCGTATGCTTTACAGAAAATCATGGAACGTTATCAAAAATCCACTTTTTTTAAAAAATGGCGATCAGAATCAAGAGTTCTTATAGAAAACAAATTCAGTTATTATTATTTTTTTAATAATTCAGTTATTAATAATTTTTCAATAATTCAGTTATTATTTTTTCAATAATTAAGTTATTATTATTTTTTCAATGATTCAATTATTATTATTTTTTCAATAATTCAGCCTCAGAGGGTTAAAATGTTTCGCTTATATTTGGTAGAGGCGTGAATAAATTAAAAGTTCAGAAGAATGCGATCGACCTCAAAGACCGATCTTCTTCTAATTATAACACAATGATACTCGAATGCCGGTTTTACCCTCCTCCTAGTATTTTCATACACGCCACCACAAGATACGTATACGCGGGAGTCATTGTGCAAAACACACATAATTTTTTTTATTTTATTTTATTTTTTTTTCTGCATTCCGTTTCGCGATCGAGTTTACAAAGAAAGAGGCAAGTATGCGCGAGGTTATCGGTAAACGATTCACAATAAGCGTTCTTTTGATTGGTTACGTCCGACCGATCATATCTATTTTCCAGTAATTAACTCGTTAATTACTGATCCGTTCTTCTAGCATCGGCAAAAGGTCGATACGTGGTGCACGATAAGTGTCCAACGAACTAGAGTGCCACCGAATTTCGAAAAAGATTTACGGTCGAAAAAGATACTCGATGCACTGGTATATTCGACTTACGCGATACAGTAATCTATAACAGTGTTTTTCAGCCGCCGGTCCGTGGCATAAATTATATCAAGCCGCCAGAGATGGAATTTGTTACTTTTTTGAACACTTTTCGTGAAACATTCCGACAACTAGAGAAAAACGGGAAAAAAGATTGAAAAGGATTCAGGAATAAATCTATCGAGACCTTAGCCTTATAAAAAAAGAATTTACTGAACAATGATTTCATAAAACTTGAAAAATAATTTTTAAATTAAATTCCGTCGCATTCTGTTTATTTCTCGGGTTTGTCTTCGGAAGAATTAAAATTTTGCAAACACTTTCTCGAAGTAAAGAAATTTTGCTACAAAAATTTTTGATAAAGCTTTTCAAAAAGATAATTAAGAAACACCAGAAATTGTTAATACAAACATTCATTATTCGCAATAGAATCTTTTTGATCGAATATTAAATAAAGAATAAAATATATAAATATATTAACATGAAAATCAGAATACTGGTCAGCCATTTATTTCTCATCAACCTAACAAATTTTGTCTCACTAACCGGAAGTGCAGTATCGGTACACCAAAGAGTGATAATTTAACAGATCATCTGTATGGTAATGAGACCATTAAATTAATTTCAATTCAAATCGTACCATCAGAAATAATCGTTAACACAATTGCTCGGAAGAACGTGAAAAAATTTCTGATCAAAGGCACGATCGATCGAAAGAGCCGACTTGTCAACAGGAAGTTCACGTTCTATTTTGTTAGATCATCCACTTGGCGCGAGCCAATTTTTATTCCTTGCGTAAGGTTTGTAGCGTCGCGTATTGCAAATACGAAGCGTAACTCTCCTCGAGTTCTCAGCCTTGTGCTATCTTTAATTAAACCAGAGTAGGTCAAGGTGCGAGTCTAATGCTCGAAACAGGCTCGTTAGAATTTTGGTCAGTCTCGCTAATTTGCACCGATACCACTCAACGAACGTTTCATGGTGTTACGAGCTGGAAGAATCGTTGCAAATTTCTTTTCCGATTCACGTTCGCAGACGCACGCGTGGTAGAGCGTTTCTTTGACACGAACGAATCGAATTCTATTTCAGATTCGCTTAGGCGATCGGATTCCCGTGCCATTCGATATTTTAATAGTTACGTCGATAGTACGGCGCATCGATTATCTAACCCATATCCTTGTAAAAAAATCGTCCGTGGCTTGGCAATACAATCCAGACGATATCTCGTGCGTTATTGCGTGATAACCTGCGTCGAAGAACAAATGTTTTATTCACACCTGTGTTTTCCGATTATTTGTAACAGTATCGTGGTAATATTAATCCTTTCGCTGTTAATAAAAAAAAGAAATAAAGAAATAAAGAAAGAAAAAAAGAAATAAAGAAATAAAAAAAGAAATAAAAAAATAAAATTGTGAGAAATGCTGAAAAAAATGTACCATATTTTTACGAAGATCTTAAATGGTTTCATTTGTTATAGAAATACGAAAAAATGTAATTTTAAGCTGTATTTTTCTTTTATTTATAAAGATAGTTCGTTTGTTGTAAATTTTAAAACGTGGAATACAGAATTCAATATTACAGTGTTTGGAACAATATATTGTGTTTCAACACTAGAATTACCGAGGTGAGAAAGTTTGCTATTTCTAGTTTGCAATTGTATCGTGTAATTAGTTTGCAATTTTTCATAAAAATTGTATGAATTTAACAGTGGTGAAACGGTTAAGAATTTTTTGCGTTTTTCTGTAACGAATATGAATGAGCATTTGTTTCCTTTGAATTTTATATTTGTATCAGATACCTGTTATTTTGAATTCTTTGGTAGAAGTAGGTACACTTTAATCGTCTGTAGTTTCGTGTTAACAGTGAGATTGTTTTTCTCAGTTTTCGTACGTTGTATAGAGTAAACAGCGAAAGGGTTAAGTTGATAGAACCAAGTGGTTAATTTTAAGTAAAAATTCTCTGCCGTTTTCGTTTCTTCTCTAATTTTTAATTCCATAAAAAAAGAAGAAAAACAATGTCATCGTTTACGTTGAAAACGTATTTTATCTGTTTCCTTTTGAGTCCTTTGTGCTTGTTCAAGGCATCAGAATCCAGTTTTGTGTAAGCTTCGGCGTTTTATGTCTCCTGTAACCATAAAACACTGTTATGCTTCCTATAAAAGACTTTGGTTTCGCGTATACTTGAGAAAGATTTAAAACCTCTTTGAATGCGACTGATAAGTGATGATGTAATTTGTTAAATTTTAATTCGTTACTTTTAGAATCATTTTATAAACTTTTGTGTAATACTTTCACGAAAACTTGTGACACTCTAGATACCTAAAGGCTAAGATTAAGTAGAATAGGCCATTTGTCGCCAGACACGGACTCACACGTGTCACAGAAAACTTAGCTTTTTCAGTAATTCTTCATAAGTACCTCATTTTTATGCATTTTTAAATGAACATTTAGTTTAACAAATCATTTATAATTATACCATTTATATTAATTAAACGCCCTTATGACAGCAACTCAAAAATCTTAATTTACTTATTTTGTTTAGTTTCATAGGAGGAACTAACATTTTCTCTTTTTTCTTTGCTATATTTTAAAGAAATACATTAAATTATAATATAATAGGAAAGAAACAGTATCCAGAAGTAGAAAATTAATTTTTATTCGCGGATTGTATTATGGTTGAAGGTTCCAAGTATTTTTTAGGAGACTTTAATATTTTGATGAACGTCGTAGCGAGGAAAGGAAAATTTCAGTATGCCTAGTATAATTTTAATTTATTTATAATTTGTATTTGCAACTTATTTAATTTATTTGTGTTCCCATTACTTGTTTTCTTTTAACAAACTAAAGTTTTGAAATACGTAATATTTTCTAAAATTCTTAATATCGATCAAAGTTTTCTCACTCCTTTTTATTTCTTTTATTTTCTAAAATTTAAATCTCATATCAAATTTTTCTCACTCCTTTTTATTTCTTTTTATTTTCTAAAATGCTTAATATCCTATCAAACTTTTCTCATATCTTTCTATTTTTGATTTTCTAAGACTCTTAATATCATGATTTTATTTTATTTTCTAAGACTCTTTTAAATAATCATTATAGCAAACGCAAGTTACGTTGCAAATCATTGAGTTTTCCAAGCGCAGGCTGTCCGAGCGTCATGCACGCTTCGTTATTCCGACATATTCGAACATAATAAATCGCGTACGGGTAATTGCAGCGCACGTAGAGGTGTTTTGTCCGAAAGCATTAATGACTCGTTGCAACCCCGATGCGAGCACGTCTCGCGCGCCTCCTTACTTCGTACGTTTAATCTACCCGTTCGCAATAAGACGCAGATGCCGGTTGACTCTTATTATTAACCCCTTCCGCGACCGGTTGCTCACCTTCGAGTGGACTTCATCTAGGCAGACCAGCAATTACTCGCCTGCGTATTGGCTTTGAGACGACGATAATAGACCCTGCTTTTGACGAGGATTGACAAAATTTCAAAGAAACATCTGTGTAATCGACGAACAGTTTCATTTTTAATACAACGAGAATAAGATTAATGAAAACAGAATTTAGAAATGTGTTGGATTCAAATCTTCCCCCCCAAGTCTGATAGGTCACTCTAATAGTAATTAATGACTAGAGCATCGCTCTACCTTTATTTTATTTTCTTTATGTTCTATATATACTTGCTAGAATACGAGTAATAAAAGGTATTGTTTTATAACGCTACACTTGAATTGTTCCATACCAGTCACTCACAATATCCTAAGGGACTTCGAGACAGATTCTCTAGAACCAGAATAGAAGTATTCTCTTCCCATTTAATTCTTAACAGAAATTGCAGCAGGGTTAATTAGCATCGTGTTTGAATCTGCTTCTGATTATAAATGGTGTTGAGTATCATTTATAAAGAAGGTTAGAAATTCATCGATATTCGATAGAAACTATGTTATCGTTCACTATCCTGGTTAAACTGTACTTTTATTTTTAACTGTTTTGTAATCGTAAAATATTTCCGAGGCACTATTGTCGAGGCATGACATAACGAACTGTTTTCGTACAAGGACTTGTACTAGGCTCCTGGTTAATTTTACTAGTGATAAAACCTCTATGTAACACTTTTAAAAGCGCGTAGAAAAAAAAAAAAATAATTATCGATATAGCAGTAAATATGGTACATTGAAATATGGTGAACGAGTCAAGTGTTCGTTTGCAAGTGAACTGTTTTAAACGAATGACTGATTGAAATTCACAGTGCAAATTGAATGCATACCTCGGCAGATGATCACCTGTTCTATAGATATACTATTTTCTCACATGATTAATACGTTGTGACGTCTCGCTGTGCAAATCCTATCTGGGCTTAATTCAGAATGAACCGCGCGCGATTCTGTAACGATCAACTGGTTTCGATAATAAATTTTCGTTTGCGCGTAAATCGTGTCTGATACTTGTATTCCTCGGTAGCACGTGCACGTACCGAGCGTGTATGTAAATTGATCGTTTCGAATAAATGATAAGCATTATGCTGTGCTTTTGCCTTCTTACTAAATTGTAGTGGATACAGATTCGTATCTCTCTTTCTTGTATAGATGTTTACTATTATGCTATTTACTGTAAATTTGTTAGTGTACTGTGATAAATCGTGCAGTGATTTATTCGTAGGTATTCATGTTTCAAGGAGGGTTTTAAAAATTAATTGTGAAATAGATTATATTTTGTTTTTAATAATTTGGTTATTACCGACTAGGTTTTATAATTCTTTGGTTAATTATTTTTCATCCTATCGAGACTAATTAAATTTTATAAATTTGCAATATCGAACAGATTAGTTTTGAGGAATTTAGAGAATTCTTTATTTAAGTAATTTTTTTATATTTTATCAGTAGACATTATTTTTTATTAATTCTCAATTATTTAAGAGCACATTTTCAAAGGAAATTTCAAAAAATTTTTAGACACCTAAGGACCTTCCAAATTCTTCTATTTAATCATTTACCATTTCTTTAACGTTATTTTATCAATTCTTCTTTTTTTTTAAATCTGAACTATTCAGAATTACAATATCAAAGAAACTTTTAATAAACTATTAACCACTGGTATGTCCCAATATTCCCTATTTAATCATTACTATTATTTCTGTCTCATTTCATCAATTACCCCCTTTCTTTAAAAGTTCTTAATTATTTAGAATTCCAATTTCAAATAAACGTTCAACTTATTAACCACCGATAAGTCCCAAAATCTTCTATTTAATCATCACCATATTCTTTTACATTATTCCATCAATTACTCTCTTT
Source organism: Ctenoplectra terminalis (assembly GCA_019453375.1). NCBI lineage: Eukaryota > Metazoa > Arthropoda > Insecta > Hymenoptera > Apidae > Ctenoplectra > Ctenoplectra terminalis. The sequence continues at coordinate 75,052 of SMSQ01000329.1, forward strand.
CATTAAAAATTCTCAATTATTTAGAATTCCAATTCCAAATAAATTCCGTTATTAACCACCGATAAGTCTCAAAATCTTCTATTTAATCATCACCATATTCTTTTACATTATTCCATCAATCACCCTCTTTCTTTAAAAATTCTCAACTACCTATAACCACTATTCTAAAACAACTTGCATTAAACGACTCACCCACAGCAACAACTCTTCCAAATCTACTACCTAATCATATGCCATTTCTTCGTACCTCGAAGTCCCATAGAAATTCCCCAGATTCTAATTAAACGCACAAAAGAATATTCATCGAAACCCGTAAGTATAGCGTATCAAAAGGTCTGTTAATCTCTTCTTTGATCGTTTCCCGTTTCGTCATCGGTTCTTGTTCACCGGTCATCCTAGGCGTCCGATGCCCAGGATCCAATGTCACGGGTCGCAAGGATCATTTGCCATTAATCTAATGATATCTGCCGCGATTACTCCGTTAAGATTCGTTGGTGGCACAGGAGATTTATCCAGTGGTTCGCACGAATAAATTTTCTCATCGTCGTTCTTTTCTCCAACGAGCTAGGACGATTGCATCTGCGACTCGTAAGTCTCCGACTAAATAGAGAAGGATATTAATCCTCGTTATAGAGGATCTCGCATGAGACGACTCGAGAGTCGCGTAATCGTCTCCGGCGAGTGCTTGGAAACCGATACCTGTTTATTATTGAAACGGTAATACGCGTAAGAATGCGTGCCTTGATAGAATTTTCTTTTACCTCCCTTGGAGATTCAGAGCCAATTATTGGTGGACAGGTTCCCTGTTCCCTGCCGATATTTTCTTCGTTTTATTCGATTTTTTCTTACTTTTACAATTTACCATGCGAAACGGGTTAGCTCGAACGAGATGCAAATTAAGGGGATGCGCTTGGTTGCTTTTATTAATTTAACCGGAGATTTGTTCGAGTGACAAGCGGTGCAGGAAAGTAATTATAGGATGTGGGAAATGTAAATGTTGGAATCATCTGGGTGTGTATAGTTATAGACAAGGTAACAGTGATAGGTTAAGTCGATTACGTGGAAATATGTACAGTTAGTTGGAGAAATATCGGACCGTCTTAGGTATTAATTATAGGTCACAAAATAAAAGAAATAAAATTGAAATTTGTTTTTTGACAAACATTTACGAGTTTGTTTTACAGTATTCTATGATATTTAAATAAATAACAGAAAATGTATAGCAAATATATAATAGACTTGTGTATAACGCGGTTAGTATGTTACTCGTACGAATTCGCGATATAGGAAATCGTGTTGTACAATGATTTTCTTTCAGTAATACGAATAATATAAAGTAACATGTTTGGAATTACTATTGTGATGTTAATTGTTATTTTTTGTTTCACTAATTAGAAGCTTTTTTTTAATTTTAAGAGCGTTGTACGAAGAATCGTGTTATATGATAACAGTAGTCGCAATATCTCTGGTGTGTTACGGGAATTTGCGTTATTCGAGAGTCTATCGTAATTATATTTCGGTAGAATCTCGTAAATTATATTAATAATATTTTATTATATTAATTTTAAATTATATTAATACCTAAAATGATGCATACTTTTGTGATCAACCGTGTATATGTATGTCTACGTAAAATATTATATTAATATTTTTAATATTAAGTATTAAAAATTTTTTAAATATAAAAAATATTAAAAAAATATTAATATTTAATTTAATATTTAATAATAATATTTTTTTTAAATAAAGTATAATATTAAATATCAATAATTAAAGTATAGGTCAGAAATAAGCTTTAGAACGATTTATCTTTTTTCAAATATCGATTATAAGTATGATTTACAATGATTTATTATTTTTTCTTTTCATTCAGTTAATTCTGTATCTGTCATTCGCAGCCTCGCTTTTAGTTCGTTTCAGAATCTAACTTTCCCTTCCTATCACCGAAATCTTGAACCATTCTTCCCGCTAAGTACACCGCCAATCACCAATAAAATTACATCACTGGCACCATTACAATCGCAATAACGAACGATCAAGATTGCTTAATAGATTTAACGCCTCAATCTCGCTCCTTAGATTAAACACAGCGTTCTGTTTTATAAAGTACTTCCTCTTAACGTCTCAATACCACTGCCACAAAGGCACGCTAATACCCGAACAATATTCCCTATTTATCACGAGCATTGTTGCAGCTCTGTACATTCAAATCGGCCGTACTTTCTCTTCCCTTTTACGTCGTGCACTTATCGATCAGGTTCAAAGAGATAGACGTCCGCTGCGCCGTAAATTCATCGAACGAGCAGCGTTAACAGGTTTGAATCACAGTTTTACTTCTACTGGCAACCTCTATGAGGCAAACTTTGATATTGCAAATGGTTACATCGGCCAGATAAGAAAGAACGTCAGTCGAACAACAAAGGGTTAGCTCGGAGGTGAACGTCGGACGTTTATTGAAAGCTAACAGCCGGTTTCGACGATGCCTATTTTTTTTATTTATTTTTTTTTTTATCGAAACGCAACGTTCGTACGATTCCATACCTTCACCGAAAATTCAACTCTTACGCGGACGCTTAGTTCGCTTGTTTATCGTTTCTTTCTCTTCTTTCATTTTTTAACGTCCTGTCGACAGCTAGGTCATTAGCAATGACTCTGTCCATCTCAAGATGGTTTTCGAGAATGTCTAAAGAGTCAAAGATTCGCGATTGAGTCGAGATTTCCGAGAATATTCGGGATTTTTATCTCGATGTGTTTGTCATTTTGTCTTTTTGTCATTTCAGTAGGTTGTCTCTGCTTTGAACTGAATACTTCCTTAAGGTCGTTGGCGATTTTGGCTCTGATGCGTAGTTGATCGTATTTTCTGATACTACGCTTTTTAATTGGGTTTTGGTATTTTTTCGAGGCGTGCGAGAAGCTGAAAATGTAGAGAACTGACGCTTGGGATGGGTAGAGGACATCGGTCGAGAAGGGTTCTCGAAAATTTATATTATAAGTTGGTTTTTATATTTAAGATGGATTTTGTATGGTTTTCGTAAATGTCTAAAAAATCGAAGATTTCCGATTACGTCGAGATTCCCAAGGATATTCGAGATTTTCAAAGGTGTCAAGCTTTCGGAGAATATTTGAGATTTTCAATTATGTAGGAATTCCTGAGAATTTTATAAGATGGTTTTCGAAAACGTCTAAAAAATCAAAGATTCGCGATTATGTCGAGATTCCCAAGGATATTCGAGATTTTCAAAGATGTCAAGATCTCCGAGAATATTCGGAATTCCTGAGAATTTTATAAGAAGGTTTTCGAAAACGTCTAAAAAATCGAAGATTCCCGATTACGTCGAGATTCCCAAGAATATTTGAGATTTCTGAAGGTTGCAAGATCTCCGAGAATGTCCAAAATTCTCAATTATATAGAAATACCTGAAAATTTTATAAGATGCTTTCCAAAACCTCTAAAAAATCGAAGATTCCCGATTACGTCGAGATTCCCAAGAATATTCCACATTTGCAAAAGTGTCAAGATCTCCGAGAATGTCCAAAATTCTCAATTATATAGAAATACCTGAAAATTTTATAAGACGGTTTCCAGAACCTCTGAAAAATCGAAGATTCCATTCTTTTTATTAAAGCGAGTCTTGAAACACTGAGTCCATGAAATTTTCACAAATTCCAACATTATCAAGAACCTCCGTACTCTTAAAAACTCTGAACACTCTTGGTAATCCCGACATAATGGAGGATCCTGAAATTTTCGATAATTCGTCATCATCCCATCTGCCTCAACATTTTCACGTTCTTCCACACTTCTAATATTGCCATTCTCAACAAAAAAAAAAGGATACAAAAATGCGTGAACGCTGCTTTCGATTATTACCGACCCGGTAAAAGTATCGAGTTGGTGAAAAATTGGCATCGTTTGAATTGTTTGTAACGGGTCTCTCGTGAACTCATGAAATAAAAGACATGCTTAGGTGAGCTTGATTAATTCGTCGATCGGTACCCGTTCCCCACGGTCCGTGTGTTGCAACGACCTTATCCCGTGCGAGGGTTTAAAAATAACCGGTGGCAGAACTTGTCACCGACTTTCTCTGCCGTCTTAGAAACAGCACGGCTGGCATTCACCGGCGTGGCGGCGTGCAACGCCGATGGAACCCGTTGCACTTCCGTCTCGCTTCCCTGTTTGACATTCGTAGACTCGCACCACTCGATTCGGTAAAAATAATCGNCCACATTTGCAAAAGTGTCAAGATCTCCGAGAATGTCCAAAATTCTCAATTATATAGAAATACCTGAAAATTTTATAAGACGGTTTCCAGAACCTCTAAAAAATCGAAGATTCCATTCTTTTTATTAAAGCGAGTCTTGAAACACTGAGTCCATGAAATTTTCACAAATTCCAACATTATCAAGAACCTCCGTACTCTTAAAAACTCTGAACACTCTTGGTAATCCCGACATAATGGAGGATCCTGAAATTTTCGATAATTCGTCATCATCCCATCTGCCTCAACATTTTCACGTTCTTCCACACTTCTAATATTGCCATTCTCAACAAAAAAAAAAGGATACAAAAATGCGTGAACGCTGCTTTCGATTATTACCGACCCGGTAAAAGTATCGAGTTGGTGAAAAATTGGCATCGTTTGAATTGTTTGTAACGGGTCTCTCGTGAACTCATGAAATAAAAGACATGCTTAGGTGAGCTTGATTAATTCGTCGATCGGTACCCGTTCCCCACGGTCCGTGTGTTGCAACGACCTTATCCCGTGCGAGGGTTTAAAAATAACCGGTGGCAGAACTTGTCACCGACTTTCTCTGCCGTCTTAGAAACAGCACGGCTGGCATTCACCGGCGTGGCGGCGTGCAACGCCGATGGAACCCGTTGCACTTCCGTCTCGCTTCCCTGTTTGACATTCGTAGACTCGCACCACTCGATTCGGTAAAAATAATCGCTGAAAGGCTATTTGTCTTCGCATTTAAGGAAATAATCGCGGACTGTTTGCTGTCTCGGAAACGGTATTCTTATTGTTTGCTGGTGTGATGCAGCATTCACGGAACACGTTCCACTTCCGTTTTCTTATCCGCGCAGAATTTATCGATTTGCGATTACATTGGCGTTTGTGAAAATATTTCTTCGTATCTGTCCATGTTATTTCAGACCAGCCGTGTTCCTTCGCTGATTAATAGATGTTTCATATTTATTAGCACCATTGTGTAACGTTGATGAAACTTCAACTTCCGTTTCGTTGGAGTAACGGTATTGATTTTGTAGCTTACCATGAGATAAAATTACAATCGAACAAACTTTTGCATACTTTTGTAAAGAATTTGTGTTCTGGATATTGATCTTAGATTTTGAATCAGATATGTTTAAAGGAAATTGTATGTTGGAGTGAAAAAATAGGCAGAGGTTAATTACGATGTTCTATTAGATTTCATATTAATTTGTTTTTTTTTTTACGTATAACTGTAAAAATTGTACGCTACACATAACTGTACTATTTTTATATGTAATCAAATTAGAGTTACATGTAAGTTGATTACATATAAAAATAGGAAGAGATTAATTACGATATTTTATCGGAGCGAATAAAAATTATATTATATATACGCAACAAAGAAATAAAAATGACGGAATAAAATTTGTTTTAATCCTTTCGTTTAGTTTAATTAATAAAATTAAAAAAGAAGCAAACTTCAGGTATATTAAATTTTAATAAAATCTGAAAATAAGGTTCATATTAAACTTTAATAAAATCTGAAAATAAGTTTCATATTAAATTTTAATAAAATCTGAAAATAAGTTTCATATTAAATTTTAATCAAATCTGAAAATAAGTTTCATATTAAATTTTAATCAAATCTGAAAATAAGTTTCATAATAAATTTAAATAAAATCTGAACACAAGTTTAATATTAAATATGAATAAAATTTGAACGCAAGTTTCACACTAAACTTTAACAAAATCCAAAAACAAGCTTGTCATAAAATTAAAAATCAACATCATTTACAAGCAATAAGATTTTTCTTTTTTATTTTATAAACAACATAAGGGCCGCAGAAAAACCTCGATCAAATAACACGTTGGACACGATTGTTTCAGACCAAAGCGACAACTTTTTTACGTGACTTCTCACACGTCACCGTTTACCATTTTTATCATTTTAAGATACGAAGTATCAAACACGACAAATTCTGTCATCCGTTCTGCATGAATTAATTTACAGCATCTGAATTTACTGATATTTATTCCTGGATTTCCAGAAATATCCATAAACTGGTTATCTCGTTCGGTATCTTTCATATTTGCACGATCACGAAAAGTTGATCGAGTACGATGAACTGTTTAAAATTCATCGGCCAAAGCATTCTAGCCTGCAAAAGTTATCGCGAGCTATTTGTCTTCCCATTCATGGAAATAATCGCAGATTCGTTATCGCCTTNAAGTTTAATATTAAATATGAATAAAATTTGAACGCAAGTTTCACACTAAACTTTAACAAAATCTAAAAACAAGCTTGTCATAAAATTAAAAATCAACATCATTTACAAGCAATAAGATTTTTCTTTTTTATTTTATAAACAACATAAGGGACGCAGAAAAACCTCGATCAAATAACACGTTGGACACGATTGTTTCAGACCAAAGCGACAACTTTTTTACGTGACTTCTCACACGTCACCGTTTACCATTTTTATCATTTTAAGATACGAAGTATCAAACACGACAAATTCTGTCATCCGTTCTGCATGAATTAATTTACAGCATCTGAATTTACTGATATTTATTCCTGGATTTCCAGAAATATCCATAAACTGGTTATCTCGTTCGGTATCTTTCATATTTGCACGATCACGAAAAGTTGATCGAGTACGATGAACTGTTTAAAATTCATCGGCCAAAGCATTCTAGCCTGCAAAAGTTATCGCGAGTTATTTGTCTTCCCATTCATGGAAATAATCGCAGATTCGTTATCGCCTTTACTGCTTTATGCTATTTCGATGGACTTCGTTACACCGGTGTCTTTTCCTCTGTTTATAATCTACCGATTTACGACGATCGAATTGGCAAAAATGATCTCGGACCATTTACGATGGTATTCGCGAAAATAATCGTAGATCGGTTATCTCTTCCGTTATCTTGCCAACGGTATTTTCGGTATTTAATAGAGCGATTGTACGACATCGATAAAATTCGAACACAGACATTTCTGCGTATGCTCCTTATATTTTTCTTTTCATCGTTTAACCCTCTATAGCCCGAATTTTGTCTGCTTATTGGAGAAAAAATTACGATCGATCACAGTTTTTCACTTTGATTTGAAAATGTTTTAACTAATAATTATTGTAGATATTGTAATACAGTAATCAAATTTAATAACGCAGTGATAACTAAACAAAATTAACCCTCTATGGGACCGTGTGACTTAAAAGTTACAAATAAATGTATCTGTATTTAAAAAAGTTTATTTTATTTAGTCATCGCTGTACTATTAAATTTGATTACTGTATTACTGCAGTGATACCACGATTCATCTATAGCAATTATTACTTTAAGAATTTTCGAGTCAAAGCGAAAAACTGTAAGTAAAAAACTGATAAGTAGACAAAATTCGGGCTATAAAGGCGTAATTATTTAAAATAAGTAACTTTTAAGTCACACGGTCCCATAGAGGGTTAATGTGTTCGAATTTGCAGAAGATACATTTTTAATTAAAAAAACTAAAATTAATTCTCTGTTAATTTTCAATAAGATGTACGAAACAGTTTCTAGACAAAGAAATTATACGGTCAATAGGTTAAAGGTAAAGTAAGAAGCTTTTTAACGAAAAAATGTGACTGAAAAGGTGAAACTTCAAAGAGTTAAAAATTAAATATTACACTTTCTGCGTACACTCGTATTTTAAAACTTTCTTTGTCTTTTTTCCTCTCACATTTGTTTCTCGGTGGCGATTTTAAATTTTAAATAAAGGCTGAAAATAAACCAATTACCATATTCAATTCTGATTCAGGAAGTTGGGTTGATTGGTATGTGTTCAAATGAACATTTGTTACCGCCCAGACGTAGTTCACAGTAAGGCTAGCTTGTAATATAAAAAAAAATAGAGGATTTCTCAATGGTTGCATACGAATACCTTGCACGCTCACTGTATGTTGAATCAAGTTTGTAACGACGGTGGAGTGGATTTTAGAATGCACGTGCCTTTGCATATACGTATTCGTTTCGCATTCATTGCCAAAGGAGATCCAGAGATAAAATGTCATTCTGTTTATATCCTATCAATGAAGGTGTTCTGAAAATTGCCAAGGATCCAAATAAGGCTTGATTTTCCGTCCATTTTATACACTTCTGCAAAAATTATATACTTTATTTTATCTGGTTGAATACAATTCAATTAAATTCTGCGTAACTTCTACAATAATTACTGCGAAATTCTACGAATGTTTCGCTGCGTAAGTTATGCAATTGACGAGAAAATATAATTAATTTTGTAATCAAGCTCTGTATCTTTCAATCGAGGGTTACAATAATATTTCACAATATTCATAATTTCTTTAATTCAGAGAAAAATATATTTAAAAGGTCATCTAAAAAAATGATCCAAAACGAGAATTATTTTATAATTCTCGAATCTATGGAAACGAAATAAAAATTAAATTTATAATTAACTTCTGCTATTTAGATTTAGTTTCCAAAATTAAAACGAAATTAATAAAAATAATATTAATTCAATTAAATCGAATTATGTTATAGTGTCAAATATAAAGGTACTAAAAAAGAAATGATAATAAAATTCGTTAAATCACTAGCACGGTGTAAAGAAAAAATCAAGTTATCGTATTTTACAACATAGAAGATCGAACGTAATTCAATGCTATCGTTCAACCAAACCATTACCGATCCTCTGTCTCGTCTTAATTGATTTTTACGATCCCTACGCCTTCCTGAATATAAAACGATCTCTCGAAACACAGACAACGTCACAATTTCCATCTTGGCTAAATATAAATCGCGACTTTATTTATTCTTGGCAACGAGTCGGTTCTCGCCGCCACCGAGGACTCGCATTATAATATTTGCAAGGTGTATCGATGAATATTCAGGTGTATCGATAAATTGTCATTAATTTTCTTATGTCCTTCGTGAAAAAATAGGAATTTAATAAAGGTACATCGATCATTCGTTACCAGAAAATTCTAAAAAGGGTTTGCGGTAAGAAAAATAAAATATTCATCAATATTCATCGAAACATCGTTTCCCCATTGCATAATGATTTAAATAAGAGATCGTTTATTGAAGGTGAATTGATTCATCGTAATATGTAACTTCAATGTGGTATATGCAGCGTGAGTCACGTAATCGAAATGAGTTGTGGATTTTGTAGGATTGATAACAAAGATACAAAATCTATCCTTCTGTCAATACGACGTTAATGGAACAATAAACTAGCAAAGTTCAATAATTTTCTTTTTTTTTCTGTAGACTTCGAAATATTTTGCAAATAGGATTTATAATATTTTTAGAAGAATTTTATAATTATAATACTATAATATTTTTATGGTATTCGTTAAATATTAATATATATAATTACCACGGAATATTAAAAATGATGTGATAAGTTATACAAATGCACGTTACAGGAACGCAGTAATATTTTATGGAATATTCATATACAAAATATAAATAAAATATTTTCATTTCTAAAGTATATTAATATTAAATATAATAACTATTTATATTTATGGAATATTCATATATAAAATAAATTATAAATAAAATATAGATAATATTATATTTAATATTAATATTCCTTATTAATAAAAATATTTTACTTATAATTTATTCTATTTATGAATATTCCATAAAATATTACTGTGTTCCTGTAACGTGCATTTGTACAACTTATCACATAATTTTTAATATTCCGTGGTAATAATTTTCAGTTCAGATACATTATTAATTATTCACTCGTTAAGCATCGCATTACCGTAGTCTTTCCATACAAAGAACCTTTGTAAAAAGCTACACCGAGGGTATGACGTTGCACACGCAGAAAGCACCAAGTCACCGGGATGATAAATCTCGTTATATCATTCAACTTTTTCCTCCACCATTTCCTTTTCACCTTAATCAGACAAGAAATGCAACCTAATCCACGTAACTCGTTTTATTTTCGATAAAACACTGAGCAAAAGTATTACTACGTCGTGTATTTTACCATACATTCGATTACCTTATCTTGAATCTTATAAAAATTTTAGAAACATCATTATTATAGCAGCGCTCGTTTATAATTTTATTTCACACTTAACATCTTTGTTATACTTCCAGCTGTACTTAGCATTTAACATTTTATAGTAGCTCTTCACATTTAATATCGCATTTAACAGCTTCCGATGAAAAAGTGGAAAATAGTTGGTGGTTTTTAAAGCGATTTAAGTATCATGTTTTTCTTTAACCCTTTATAAATAGTTTTTAATTTGCTCATTGACAAATAAATTATAGTTAAGTACAGTTTTCGTGTTCTAATGGAGTAAATATAAAAAATATAATAGCGTAGTGGAATAAGTAATTAAAATATAAGTCACGAAATATTTATTTATTTATCAACATTTAATAGATCTATGCTCAGTATATTGTATGTCACGACAATTTTTTCTTGACTTATCTCTTCGATATGGTACGAAATAGAATTATCGTATGTCTGAGAGAAGTTATTAGATATTCATCTGCTCTTTCACTGAATTATGCGAATATCGATCACTAATAAAAAATTCTTGAAGAATCGATAAAAAGTTTTTATTCACAATCGTACTTAGCAATTGTTACACAATTATGAACAAGAGGACATCTTGAGAATTAATTAAAGATCGAGATTCAGATACTTTTCCACGAAATTATTATCATTTCCAAGAACGATAAACAAGTTCCTTGACTTATTTCTTTATTATCTTTAATATCGAATAATTTGAAACGTTTAATCAAAATTTTCATGTAGAATCCCGTTCTCTGCTTTTAAATAATTGCTATCTGATTCTTATAAAATAATTACCTCTTTTTTGACTAATTACCAGGTGATTATAAATTTTTTAAATATACTAATCAAAATTCAGATTTTTTAAAATGATTAATATCTGATCGTAAGTTATCAATTTTTAAAATATAACAAAAAACAGTAATCAAAATTTACTCTTCGTTTTTCAATAATTACCACCCATCCTATAAGTTACAAATTTTAAAAAATATTGTAAGAAACAATAATCAAAACTTACGCTTCGTTTTTTAATAATTTCCACCTATTCTATAAGTTATAAATTTTAAAAATATAACAAAAAACAGTAATCAAAATTTACCCTTCATTTTTTAATAATTACCACCTAAGCTATAAGTTATAAATTTTTTAAAATATTGTAAGGAACCATAATCAAAATTTACGCTTTGTTTTTCAATAATTACAACCTAAGCTATAAGTTACAAATTTTTAAAAATTTTGTAAGAAATAGTAATCAAAATTCACGCTTCGTTTTTCAATAATTACCGCCTAACCTATAAGTTACAAATTTTAAAAAATATTGTAAGGAAGAATAATAAAAAGTCGCGCTTCGTTTTTTAACAATTACCACCTAACTTATAAGTTACAAATTTTTTAAAATTTGTAAGAAACAATAATCAAAATTAACGCTTCGTTTTTCAATAATTACCACCTAAGCTATAAGTTACAAATTGTAAAAAATATTCTAAGAAACAATGATCAAAATTCAGATTTATTTCCTATAACATGAAAATAAAGCTCGCTTCGTAGATTAAAAAATGACATCGTCAAACAATTCCCACGTAATTAAGAAGTACCAGTTCAAATAAACTAACGTAAGTAGAATCTCTATCACGAAGAAAAACAAAAGAATTATTTATTGCACTCGGTTTAGGCAGATAATTCGCGGGCAGCTAATGGCGAACAATCGGAACGTAAGGAGATAAAAGAAAGGTTGTTGACTCGGTCGATCGGTGATGCATCGTCGATGGAATGTTTCTCGAGGTGAAAAAATAATGGCGTGGTCGTGGTGCGATAACCTAAGTTGCAGTTTATCGGCGTGTCGTGCAATTAGTTTTCGATCAACGGTCGATTAAGTAACTGCATGGACAGCACGATCGAACGAACAATACGAACGTTTTCACCGCCATTTTTTTTTCTTCTTTCGTACGTTTGTCAAGTAAAAAGGAAATTGATATTTTTAATATCGAATTAAATGGTAATTCGTGTGGTGAAACTTTATCGAAATTTTTAATAACATATCATATCGACAATTTAGCAGAATGTATTTCATAATTGTATAGTAGTTAGAAAAATATTTGCACCATTTTTAATCAGATTAATGTTTCATTTTTTAAATATATTTTTTTATAATCGCACGAAAGTATTGTTAAATGATAGGAAATTTTATATAGTTTGATCTAATTGATATATAAATGTTAAAATAAATATGGAAATCATTTTTATAGCTATCGTGTTTGAAAATAATATTTTAGAAATGAAATTGGTAATTAAATTAAAAAAATTGTTTGATAAATTTATTTCAACAGAAAAAAGTCTTTTCGCGTGTCTGTAGGGTGTAGTTTGTGTTTTTTTTAAACACGTAATACATTTGTACCATTTCTTAGTTATCATTGTTGTCATTTAGCAATTTCTTTGGGTTTTATCAGTTCATTAATCCTTCGAGATTATTAAGAATGATAATAATGTTTTAGTAGGATTAAGTGTTAGCGAAATGTCGATAATATCATAAGTATTACATCCACTTATGAATTTTTTTTTGCGATGTTACAAATAAAAATGTAGATCGCATGATTAAGTTCAACAATTCTAGTGAGAATTGAGATAATAATCTGTGAAGTCTTGACAGCCAAATACCAAATTACTTTGAACTCTTTGACGGAAATAGGTATACTTAAATCGCGAGTAAGTTTTAGCGCTGATCGAAGAAATATAGCTCGACGAAAATTTAAAACTGTAGAACAGCCAGAAAATTTGATTTGCTTTTTTTTAATATACATTTTTAGAACGAGCAATTCACTGTAACGTATAAAAGATGTTCTATTTGTAGCGAAGTAACTCAATCCTTCGCTCGGTTATCTTTCATGTAATTGATTTATGTTTCATGAATTCTCGGTTGCCTCATCTATTCTCGTTGAAGCGTAAAAATAGCGTGAGCATGCAACTTTCTAAAATGTTTTCAAGACGCGTTGCATATTATATATTTGCCAGTCGTGACTGTCACCAGTTACAAAATTTAAACAATACCTTTACTTCGAAAGCGTCTTAACAATCCCTCGAGGCATCTCTCATAAATCTCCGCCACCTCCGCCATTTTCAACAGTACGATATGGAAACTTGTATCCAATCAGATATCTACTTTCAGCCAATACCTTAAGACACCATTCTGTTCTCTGATTAATTTTATTTTTCTCGTAATAAATCAATATTGATTAAAAATAAGCGCATATTTAAAATTGAAACGTGGCTCGCTGACATCTTGAAAATTGTTCGTACGAATACACCGTTGAAAAGTTTTAGTAAAAATTATAATCCCTGTTTTTAATATTTTGTTCCCTATTATTAGTAATAAGTAAGACTCGAAAAATCAGGCTTAAGATATTAATACCTAAGAATAATAAAATTTTTAAGTAATAATAGAATAATAATAAAATTTTTAAATAATAATAGAATAATAATAAAGTATTAAAATAATAATAGAATAATAATAAAATTTAAAAATAATAATACAATAATAATAAAATATTCAAATAATGATAGAATAATAATAAAATCTTAAAATAATGATAGAATAATAATAAAATCTTAAGATAATGACAGAATAATAATAAAAATTTTAAAATAATAATAGAATAATAATAAAATTTTAAAATAATAATAGAATAATTGTAAAATAAGAGTAATACTCAAGAATACTGGAATCAAATCATACATAATTCCATAAAATTGTTATACAGAAACATTCTACTTTAGTTTCATTTTATTTTGTATCAATCATTCCTATAACGTAGAATTTTACGTTCAAAAAATCTTACAAATTCCATGAAAAATTACGATAGCTGGCGTTAACTTGATCAGAAAAATATAACTTAGAAATCTCTTCAATAACTCCTCCTTCGCGTGGCCAGCTTCCAACGATTCTGTTTATTTATTTTACCGTGAAAATTAATGCTTGATTAAAATTATCGATGACGTAAAAGACGATAGAGGAAAACGGCGCAGAAATCTGTAGGTCGTTTCCAACGAGTTGTAAAACGGTGAAGGGAGAGTATTTTCTTGGTCGCGTAGCCCACGCTTAAAATATATAATATCGTCGGCCAGCGCGTAATTTGTTGCTAATCAATTAGAGCAGGATCTCGGCGTTGATTGGCCAGCCTCCTTGTAGGAGTAAAGGCGATAAATCTGTCACAATGAATTGCGAGGCTGCCCTAGCTGTGGGTCAAGTAGTCACGATTTAGACTGTGTCGGTGAATAATTGGGCGAGAATGAAACGGTGGTTCTACAATGGAACGAGAATACGATCAATCCTCTGAACGACGATTGTACGTGACACAGTATGACACGTGTGTCACTGATAGATCAATACGGATCGATATCTTTGTAGCTTTTCATTGTTCAGAGTAGATTAGATATTGCTTTTGTACCGGCGATCCTTTTGCGAGGCGGTTAATTCGTACTGCGTTGTATCGAAACAGTGTTATGGGAGGGATTTTGTAATTTCCTGAAAATTTTTTTGAAAGAAACTAAGCTTACTGTTCACTTTTTTGGTATGGTATACTATTGGAGGAATTATGAAGAGTTGTATATGTTTGTTAAATTATATTAGATAGAAATAGTATTTTTAAGGTAGTGTGTTACAGTAGATAATTTATAGGTACTCTTATTTTGTGATTCGAAAATTTTTGTGAAAAGAACTAAGCTTGCTGTTCTCTTTTTTGGTATGGTATACTATTGGAGGAATTATGAAGAGTTGTATATGTTTGTTAAATTATATTACATAGAAATAGTGTTCTTAAGGTATTGTGTTACAGTAGATAATTTATAGGTTCTCTTATTTTGGGATTCGAAAATTTTTCTGAAAGAAACTAAGCTTGCTGTTCTCTTTTAAATTTCGTACTATGTGGTATTGAAGGATTTACAAAGGTTACATATTTTATTAAATCGTGTTAGATTGTTATGTGATTGTTGTGTGATTTTATTAATTCGTGTTAGAAACAGGGCCTCTAAAACACTGTGTTACAGTAGATAACTAAGTAAACCTTTGTTTCGTAACTTTTTCGAAAATTATTCTAACAGAAGCTAAGCTTGCTGTTCTCTTTTAAATTTTGTACCGCATACTGTTCAAGGATCTACAAAGGATTTTTTTGTTAATCGCGAGAAATTCTCAATCAAGAGTTGTACGGTGCGTATGAGTTTTGCACAGAGTCTTAATTTTGTCTCGAAAATTTTGGCTTTGAAAAGGCACACAATTTCAGATTCAAAGATTTATCTATACATATATTTATCTATAAGTGTCGCGTACGTTTATTAAATCGTGTTACATCAAAACCGTGTTCCCAAAGCGCTGTGCTATAGCAGGGGTTGCCTGTAAATTGATCTTGGAGTAAGATTGATTTATGCTGGCATTTTTAACACGTTTGACAACCGTACAGTCAGAAGTTATGTCGATGTTTTATGGTTGTCTCGATAGGAATTGGTGGGAATGAATATGGTAATTGTTTTTATGATAATAACGTTGAATTGAGGCAGATGAGAAAAGTATCTTTTCTTTTATTAGCAACTTTTGTTTCAATAATAATCTTTCCTATATCGCATAAAAGAATTTCGAATTTTACTATTTCATACGTCAAAATCACTCTAACTTGAAATAAATATATTAAGAAGGTTTAATTTGCGATCTGACGATTCGATAATAAGTAAACAATTGTTCAACACTAGAACCACCGAATTTTAGAAATTTACAATAATAAATTTTTGAGGATTTTCCATAATCTTTGTAAAAAATATGCACAAAGAATTGTTATATGTATTTTTCGAAATACCTATCATTCTGATTTCTTTGGTACAAATAACTCTATTTTAATCACCGGTAATTCTAGCGTTAAAGAATTTATGAGAATTTTTTCTCGCTACATTCGTTGAACACTTTGGGTTCCGATTTCTTTTTTCTTGATACAACGGAGGAAGTTTAAAGATTAATAACAAATTAATCTGCTAATTACAGAAAGATTATCTGAAACATTAATATAAACAAGTAGTACTCACTAACTTTATGAGACAGCAAAAGTCGACATAATAATGTTTAACGATTTAATCATAATTTAATTATCATTTATAAGAAGCTTTCCACCGCTCCATAAATGTTTTCTACGAACTTTATGAACGACAAATGAAAAAAAAAATATATATATATATACCAAGAGGGACAAAGTGACAGCCTTGATTAACGTCAAAGTAACAATCGAGCATGCTATATGCATAGTTATTGTAGTTACACGATGATAATCGCTCGTTACGACCTTGCCCTGCGCTCCTAATGGAAACCGAGACTATTAATTAGCAAAACGATTGCGCGTCCCTATCAGTAAATGGTCTATTCGTTTCTAATGAAGGAAAACTGACTAATAGTGGTACGCTCGTGTCAGACGATAAATCGGGATCAATGTAATCGCTGTTTTAATGAGAGTTACACTCCGTTAACGCTATGTCATGCGCTCTTCTTAAGAAACATAAGGCAGATTACTTATTTTATTCTTAATCTGTTTGCAGGTTTTAAACAGACCGTTTCCTGCTCTTGATTTACTTGCAAACGATAAACCGGTAAATTATGCAGGCCTTTTCTTTTAGAAAAATAAATTAAGCGCTAATTAAATGGGATGCTTGTTGTTAAATCATTTAAAACGAGAATTTAATACCCCTTTTATTTCACTATGTTTTGTGGACCGTTATAAACGTTCACTAATAGAATATTAGTAGCGATGGAATTAAAACGAAAGGTATAAATACGCGACAATTCTTTGCGCGTACTTTTCTTTTTTTTTTTTTATATAAACACTGAAAATCTTCAAAAATGCATCGCTGTAAATTTGCTTCGGTAGTTCTACAATTTTTTCTTATCTCTCAAAATAGTTTTTCAAAAAATTCAGGATGCTTTTACCTAAGAATCTTCTTCAATGCTTATTTTAAGCGCCCGTTATTGCAGAATTTTTGTTGTCGATTACAAAAATATAATAATTGCAATAAGTAGTGATTGGTCGTTGCGAACGTGGTATCAGTCTCCAATTATAATTTTTAGTTTTTTAAACGCTGTATCGCAGCAAAGACGACCTTAGAAAAAATTAAAAACATCCAGAATTTAAAAAAAAAATAAACTACCAAATTACTTAACGAACAGGAAAAGATCGTGAAAAGTAACAGTCGATATATCGATTATTAAAAATAAATGTACGTCTTAATATTTCGTGACAAAAATTACTGTCGAGGAACAACATTATTTATCTGATAACCTAATAATTTAACGATGTATTGATTCCTTTAAAAAATGTGGATCATAATTCTTCAACTTATCTTAGAAATTAAAAAAAAAATATATATTTTAAGGGTCTTCTGAAAATAGAAACGGCGTAGGGATATCAGATTGCCGCGTCGTTCATCATCTTCCCGCCCTCGGCTTAATTATTTGCTAATCACGCGAGGCCCTCGATAAATTGCGCTCTCGAGAATGTGTCCAGTATCGGATGCAAGCCGTTTTTGCATCTCGTCGTCTCGTTCCTCCCAGGTGCAACGTTCTCCACTCGCGTGGGCACGTACACGCGTACATCGAGTCCTACGCATGTTTAAATGAACGGTTGACTGGCCTGTTCACAGGAAGCCGACGATTATGGGCGCGTGTTCCTGAAATGGATCGCTGAAAATCGCTTCCGAATCGATCACTGAAGACGCCGCTTTTGACCGTCGAATATTTATCAATCGTGACAGCGATTCGGTGTTCGTTCTTGGTAGTTGTTTGAGAACACGTTATTAACCTTGAAACTACCGACGATTATAACGTGCCTATTTGTATCGAAGAAATTACACAGTAATGGATATTTGGAAAGATACTTAGTGGAAGTGATTATTTTACAGAAAATATTTAAACATGTGTTTAAAGGTTTATAGAATTTTTACGAGGAATTACGAACCGGTCGTTTGATCGATTTGGTAGTTTTGGTGTTAAAGATTGTTTTGTACTGAAGAGGGTTGTTTTTAGGGAGATAATTTTTGATATTAGTGTCTGTTGAGGTGTTTGTAAAATATCTATGTATTTTTGTGAAATAAGAAAGAAGTTTAGTAATTGTTACTTTATCATAATTGTTTGGACGTATTTATAATTTTTCATTAATCAGATCAAAGTATATTAAATTTTCTATTATTTAATATAGTACTTTCATGTTAAGATAAAAATTTGGTATTGTTTAAATTAAATATAGAATAGTTTTGCAGATATTTTTTGTAGTCACTGTAATTTAACCCTGTTACAATCTTTAAAGCTTTTTCGATCCGATCTTGTTCCAACTTTTTTAAAAGATTCCCTAATTAGCGAAAAATAAAATATAAAGAAGCTGTTATTTAATATGCGTGGTTTCTTGTTTTAATTTTATGTTAAAGATTTGCTATCCTTCTAACCTTTCTCTTCTCCTCGGGTCTGCATGACTTAAAATAAAGTTTTGTTTTATATAAATACTATTCTTTTAAATATTCCTTTCTCAGATTTAGTTTATCTGTTTAAAATATCAAAAAAATTTCAATGTAATACGAATGTGTAGTATAAGTTAGAATGATATCAGGGTTAAATTTTCCTTTCTCAGATTTAGTGTATTTATACAAACTGTTAAAAAATAAAAAATAAAAAAAAAGATTAACAGATACAAACGTGTAGTATAAATTAAAAGAAAATAAATATTTCTCTCTCAGATTTAGTACATTTGTCCAAACTGTTAAAAAATAAAAATAAAAAAATTGTTTAACCGATACAAATGTATAACATAAGTCAGAAAGACAGCAGGTTTAAATTTCGAGCTAAACTGAGTAATTTCTATAAACTGAAAGGAATTGAAAAACGTTGCGTTTCAACATATATTTATGAAAACGTGCGATTTACTTTTGACAATAACGGATTGATATGAAACAGCTCGTCAAATCTTTTTATACTTCAAAGACGCGCGTATAAAATTCCTTGGAACAATGTAGATGTGTTCTAAAGTTCAGTACTGACGATCATGGTGAACCAAAATAGATGTGCATATATCTTGCTCGTACGTTACAGTTCGGTCCTGTAATGTTGATGTTTTGATATCAGACAATAAGAGGAGGCGTATTCGGATATTGTAGAGAATGCAAATGCAGTGTTCGAAACTGTGCGAGCATGCTTGAAAGTTCAAAGGTAACAAAGCATACTTGGTGTATTGTAATGAATCCACAGAATTCTTGTTCCGGAGACGCAACATTGTTTCAATAGAGATCATATCAATCATTTGATATTCCGTTTGATATTGTGTATAATGGATATATAACGCGTTTTAGAGTGTGTGGGTATATCATACGAAGTTTAACCCATTGCTGACTGTTCTATTCCTGCATCGGCCTGCATAACTTTACGCTATTGTACGTGTGACTATTTTCTCACCGTGCAACTGTTTATACCAGGCTCTACGATTATATATCAGGCAGTAATTTTAATTCTGAGGATACAATAAATCAAATTATAATGGTGTGTCACGATCTTTATTTAATAAATAGAAGCAGTTGTTGTTTTATGAATTTTTTACGACAGAAGTAATTATGAGCGTTGACGGGTTTGTGTTTATAACTTTGGATAAATACGAATGTATTTAAAAGATATGTAAAATAGATTTGAGAGTATTTAGGGTAGGTTGGGGAATGATGGCTCAGTTTTCTTGAAAAGATTAATTTATTTCCTTAATCTAAATTAAATTAATCAAAATTAAGGAAATATATTTTTTAAAGCAAATACACACGGATTTGTGGTATCGATGTTAATATTTATAATATTTGGTGTACTATTAAAAAGAGTTGTAAAACGGAACATTTAATAACCTATACGAGTCGGAGTATTGCAATTATAGGTTTAATTATTGATACATCGTCCGTTTAAATTTTTTCTTTAAAATCTTAAGTCATTTCTTTTGGATCTGGTGAAATTAATTTAATTTATCGTTCGATAAATTCTAAATTTTTCACACAAATTTTAAACATTGTTAAATGTTCCTATTTCTACCAAAGAATTCAAAATAGTAGGTATTTCAAAAAAATATAAGATGCAAGGAAAATAATATCTTTACTTATATTTGTTGCAGAAAAATACAAAAAATTTTTAAAAGTGCAATTACATTTTATCCTTCGTTATTTCGATCTTTTTACACTTTAAAAATATACAAAAAGAGAGTGAATTTCTTATGGATTTTCTAATTACCTTTAAAATTCATTGGGCACAGTCATGCTAATGCACCGGCCACCAGTCGTTATTGGTTTCTTCGGTTAAATTGGAGTCATTATCGTACTCGTACATAGAAACACAATTATTGCCGACTATATTTGGCGTGGTCTGGCGAGACACGCTCGGAGAATATTAAATTTTAAAAACAGAATCCCTAATACCATGCATCGAGAAGTTATTGCGGGTAATTGATCGTACCGTTATTGGACATCACGGGAATATAAAAATTGGGAAAAAATTCGGTATTCGAATATTCAAATTACCACGAACGCCTCTGCTTCTTCATCACTATAATTTACACCGTATCGTAACGCAAATTCAGGATCCCGTCTGTGTTCCGTTGGTCTCACAAATTACTCAATTATTGTCAAGAACGCTCGACCTCAATTACTTCGTGATACATTGAATCAATTTTAAACCACGAATTTAACAATTAAATTGTTCAAAATTTTGTAGCTAAATTCAATCTTCCAAGTAGCTTCTATTCCTTTATAAAAATGCAGGTAATTTCGCTTCGTTTGTGAATATAAAGTACTGTGCAAAGTCTTAGACCGTTTATTAGAAAAATATTTTGTTACTTTATAAACGAATCTAAAGGCAGTAGCTGTTACTTTAATTCATTCCTTAATTTTTAAGCAATATTTAATTGCTGACTAAAATAAGATATAGCAGCTACTGAAAGATAAAACAGCTACTGAAATATCCGAGAAATTCTAAGCTTCTTCGTATGCTTTAAATATTTTTCCTACAGACTGAATTGTCAATAATCCAACTTTTCATTTAGGAGTGCTTTCCAAAAATACTTTCAAGTACAATCATACTCTTCACACTTTTTTTAAACCAAAAATCCTTTCACAAAAAAGAGAGAAAAAAAAGAAATCGCAAAATAGGGTATGTTAAAAAAAAAAATTAGATAAAATTCATATTTATAAGCAGTACTTTTTTCATAATTTTTAGATTTCTTTCAGAACCAGACTATAATCAAATAACTTTAACTCTTTGCATTCTCGTGTCGAGCTAGACTCTATATTCCGATTTGCTACGTTTCTTTCATTTTTAACATACCAAACGACATATTTATATCGTTTTAATATATTAATATCAATTATTGTATTAATATATTTTACATTGAATTTATTACGATATATCATTAATAAAATATTAATATATTTGAATTTATTTATTACCGTAGATCTGTTACAAATTACAAAAATATGATAATTATGGCAAACTCGGTAAGCTTTCGAAAATATTTTATCAAATACGACCAGATCGAGATAAAACATCGAGCATAACTAAGAGCGCAAAGGGTTAACAACCTAAAATCAAATACGAACCAAGAACCTTTCGCCTATCACGCTCTATACCACCCATTCGCGTATCACTGTTGAACAATCGTGCCTCGATCGCAGTTACAGTCACAATCGAGCGAATGAAAAATTGGCGTATCGGAAATATCTCTTTTTCCCATATACAGTGTTGAAGTCTTGCTGCATCGTGCATGTGTTGCACACAGTGTCGGTCGTCTATCGGAAGTCTAGGCGTGCGTGATAGATAATCGTTATGTAAGAGGACGCTTGGAGGCTGTTAGCCTCCAGACTCTTTGACGTGCAGCAACGTCGCTCGTTCAACGGGGAACGCCCTGGCTCGAACGCGGCCGCGGGCCACTTGGCGAACTTCTTTCTGTATTTATGGTCCAGATAAAGAAAGTTTACGATTCAGATAGGATCGGCGATGTTGGCGGGGCGAGATGGTAACCCAAGCCGCGAGAGAGAAGAGAAGAAGGCTTGCATGCCGGAGGCGCGATCCCTTCTTGTTGCTTTTTCTGTGCGTAATAATAGAGCGAGAGTCCTCTTCCTAGCCGCGTGTACACTCGACACGACCGTCCAGGTGCGTAATTATTTCGAAGCGACATGCGATTTGTGAGAATTTTAGCAGAAAAGTTCTACCGTACAGCTCTGTTGTACAGAATGTTTATCATATTGTTGCTCTAATACTGTTATGGAGTACGAGGACCAATGCTGTCGTGCTTTTTTAGCGGTATCGTACTCCTCTAATACTATCGTGCTACTCTAATATTATTATACTTCTATAATACCGGCGTCCTCTTGGAATACTAATCTTGTTCTTCAAGTACTGTCATACTACTCCAATGGTATAGGACTGTTCCAATATTATCAGAGTTCTTTTATATTTTTTATCTTCGGTAATACTGTTATATTCCTTCGATACTAGCGTACTATTCGAATACTATCGTGCTTTTCAAGTACTGTCATACTACTCCAATGGTATAGGAATGATCCAATACTAGTAGAGTTCATCAATATTATTTCTCTTCTGTAGTACTGTTATACTTCTTTAATACTAGCGTACTTTCCGAATACTATCGTGCTTCTCAAGTACTGCTGTACTATTCCAATGATATAGGACTGNATTCGTGTGGTGAAACTTTATCAAAATTTTTAATAACATATCATATCGACAATTTAGCAGAATGTATTTCATAATTGTAGATAAATGTAGTTAGAAAAATATTTGCACCATTTTTAATCAGATTAATGTTTCATTTTTTAAATATATTTTTTTATAATCGCACGAAAGTATTGTTAAATGATAGGAAATTTTATATAGTTTGATCTAATTGATATATAAATGTTAAAATAAATATGGAAATCATTTTTATAGCTATCGTGTTTGAAAATAATATTTTAGAAATGAAATTGGTAATTAAATTAAAAAAATTGTTTGATAAATTTATTTCAACAGAAAAAAGTCTTTTCGCGTGTCTGTAGGGTGTAGTTTGTGTTTTTTTTAAACACGTAATACATTTGTACCATTTCTTAGTTATCATTGTTGTCATTTAGCAATTTCTTTGGGTTTTATCAGTTCATTAATCCTTCGAGATTATTAAGAATGATAATAATGTTTTAGTAGGATTAAGTGTTAGCGAAATGTCGATAATATCATAAGTATTACATCCACTTATGAATTTTTTTTTGCGATGTTACAAATAAAAATGTAGATCGCATGATTAAGTTCAACAATTCTAGTGAGAATTGAGATAATAATCTGTGAAGTCTTGACAGCCAAATACCAAATTACTTTGAACTCTTTGACGGAAATAGGTATACTTAAATCGCGAGTAAGTTTTAGCGCTGATCGAAGAAATATAGCTCGACGAAAATTTAAAACTGTAGAACAGCCAGAAAATTTGATTTGCTTTTTTTTAATATACATTTTTAGAACGAGCAATTCACTGTAACGTATAAAAGATGTTCTATTTGTAGCGAAGTNTATCAGAATTCTTCAATATTATTTATCCTCCTCTAATACTGTTATACTCCTTCGATACTAGCGTACTTTCCGAATACTATCGTGTTTTACCAATAGTATCGTGCTTGTCTAATATTATCATACTCATCCTATACTAGCTAACTTCGGATACTATTGTGCTCCTCCAGTACTATCGTACTCCTCCAATACTATCATACCTTTCAAATATTATCATACTTTTCCTTNTTCGTATATAAATATCATTTCCAGTTTACATTTCCCGAATGCACGCTTGTTAAACTTAAGCCTGAAATCTGAAGTTCGTGAAATTGACGGGTTCCGTAAATCTAGCGTTAATCTGAGTACGCTTATAATGTATCTTACCCATTCATCATTCCCATTCACTCTCTCCCTCGCGCTCACTTTTCTCTATAACTCTGATTATCTTACACAAATTGCTGTCTTTGGCTATTGCTTTATCCGTTGCACTCGACCCAATCCCGTTCCTTTCTCTTTTCTTTTCGTTTCCAATCTTTCCAACCGATCTATAAGTTATGAACATTAAGACAACTTGTGATTCTTCCGATTTATTATTTTTTAGCGCGTACATTAAATGCGAAATATTAAATATGAAAATACCTAAATAGTAATAATAAAATAATTTTAGTATTTGTAGTACATCGAACCAAATTTTATATTAACACGTTGCTTGCCATTCGGAGAGACTTCCCATTTTCCTATCGTATCATTTGTAATAAATAATACTTTACCGTTACACTTCGTTCTGTGATTTTATTTCGCTGAGAGACAATGAACTTTATTTTCAAGCTTTTCGTTATAAATTTCCATAACGTGGGATTGAAAAGAAATTTTTTTTAAATATATCCTTAGAAATACTTGTAACAAATATAAAGATAGTAATGATTGAAGAAATTTTATTTTGATTAAAAATAATTATTTTGAATAAAGTATTATTTTGAATAAAAATAAATATTTAAATAATATTGAAATTCTAGAAACAAGTGCATTGTGTTAATACAAAATGGATAATAATAATGTTTATTAAGATTCGAGAAATAGGAAACAATACAAAATTAGTTATAATAAACCTGTTAACTTGGTAAGACGAATAAACTCACATGGACTATCGATATTTTTGACGTAATAATTTATTTTCTCAGGGATCTTCTACTTTTCAAAAATTATTATATTTTCACTAGAAACACGTTACATGACGCTTACATTTGCAGTAATTAAAATTGACCCACCTAAAACCTATTATTTTCTATAAATTTTTAATTCACAGTATAAAGGAGCTTCTTTCGATCGAAAAATAACACAGATAACAGGTTAAATAATCAACAAACTGCTTCAGTAGCATACTTTGAGCGAAAAGGGCGAACCATATAATAGACTGAATTTAAAACTTTTGTTTTCCGTATTTTTGATCGATCAGTAAAATTACTAATTTCTTTTTTTTTTACACAAAGTATAAGTCGCACAGTCTCTTCGCGTCGATAGTTTCAATATTAACCCTCTATAGCCCGAATTTTGTCTGCTTATTGGAGAAAAAATTACGATTACAGCTTTCCACTTTGATTTGAAAATGTTTTAACTAATAATTACCGTAGATGGATCGTGGTGTCGCTACGGTAATACAGTAATCAAATTTAATAGTGCAGTGATTACTAAACAAAATTAATTTTTTAAAATATAGATACATCGGTTTGTAACTTTTAAGTGACACGGTCCCATAGAGGGTTAAAGAAAGAAATCGTCTTTGTCCCTATTATGTCAGCATTAACACCAATTGGTACTCTTTATTTACGAATTCCGTACAACCAAAATATCGGATCACCGACCAGCAGGTAGGCAGAATTGATTCTCTGCCAGCGATTTATTTATATCGTTCTAATTTTCACACGGCATCGCGCGATATCGCAAATATTTTTCTTCTACGATGCTAAAAAAAGAAATTTGTTTTCCTTTTTCACCGTTCGTACCCATTCATTTCGTCCCGGATATCCATCGAAACACGTAAAACGATGCCTCTAATCGGTCCAATTTATTCGAATCTTTCGAAAGATACAGAAAATTTGGTTTACGTTTCCGATCGAAAATTCGACGAGCACCGATGTATCGGCGGGATCGGTCGATGGAAACGAATCATGGTGGTCATCACGCTCCATTTCTTGACCAATTGGTTTCGATGATCGACTATGGCGAGCTCGGCGCCAAAAATAATTGCCAGACATCTGCGATTGCAAGGCAGAAGGCGAAACGAGGGCGTTTCTTCCTCTTCATCTTCGTGTGTACGTTTCGCAGCTGCGTTACTTTCCCGTGTAGCTTCTTCTTCTTGTTTTTATTGTTTGGTTCGTGTCCGAGTGCACATGGAGCGGTGCAACAATAAGCTCGAGGGAAAGGTGAGAGCGTAGAAATATTTTCTCGGTTTCGGTTGCGGCTAAAGGGGTTCTAAATATCTTTGTTTTTTTAATTTACTTTGTTAAGTACGAGGAAAAAAATTATGAGCTCGAGGGAGAAGTGAGAGCGTAGAATTATTTTCTGGATTTAGCTACGGATAACGGGTTTCCAAATAGCTATGTTTTTTAATTTGTTTTATTAAGTAGGAAGAGAAAAAATTATAAGCCCGAGGAAGAAGTTAGAGAACAGAATTATTTTCTCGATTTAGGTGTAGGTAAAGGGTTTCTAAATATCTTTGTTTTTTAATTTACTTTGTTAAGTACGAGGAACAAAATTATGAGCTCGAGGGAGAAGTGAGAGCGTAGAATTATTTTCTGGATTCAGGTACGGATAACGGGTTTCTAAATATCTTTGTTTTTTTAATTTACTTTGCTAAGTACGAGGGAAAAAAATTATGAGCTCGAGGGAGAAGTGAGAGCGTAGAATTATTTTCTGGATTTAGGTACGGATAACGGGTTTCTAAATATCTTTGTTTTTTTAATTTACTTTGTTAAGTGCGAGGAAAAAAAATTGTGAGCTCGAGGGAGAAGTGAGAGCGTAGAAATATTTTCTGGATTTAAGTGCTGGTAAAGGGTTTTTAAATATACATATATGTTTTTAAATTTATTTTATTATGTATAAGAAAGAAAAAAGAATTGTAAGCTGGAGGGAAATATAAGAGCGCAGAAATATTTTCTGGATTTCAATGTGGTTAAAGAGATTTTGCAAATATATATTTTTTAATATATTTTATTAAGTGCAAGGAAAGAAAAATTGTACCGTATCACGTTAAATAACTTCAGTTAAATATAGCTCTTAAAATTTTTATTTTTATTTATACTCTGCTATTTCTTTTAGATGTTCTTTTTGTGTCTCGTATATTAAAGAGTAATTAATAGTACTGAAAATGTGTTTGTACACTTGATTAATGAAACGAATGATTTATTAGATTCTTGTGAAATTTTATGTTATATTATTTTATCAGTGACTAATTCTTTTTTTTTTTAATTATATTTATTTTCTTCTTAATTGAGGTGTTAGTCATCAGAGAAATAGTTTCGTTGTACATTTTAAATACTCATTGTTTCATTGTAATCCACTTTGTAACAAGATTTTTGTGTCGTAAGAGCGATTTGGGTGAGCGTTTTGCGCGTCAGAATTTCGACACGTAGGTCGAGATGACGATCATCCGCATTTCCTGTGCTTGCTCTTTCTATTAACAATGTGGCCATGAGCCAACCTTGTGATCTGCGCTCAAATTTCTCCACGATGTCATTAACGCGAGTTCATTTTTGCTATCTTGTTTACAAACAAGGCGATAATGGCCGCTATGGACAATCAGTTACGTAGATTCGCATATTTGGATCGTACGATAATTTATTAAAGAAAAAAGAAAAAAAAATTCTGTCAATTAGTTTCATTTCTAGTACTCATAAATTTTTCTAAAAAAAATCTGAAACACTTTAGAGCAACGAATAATTATCATACACTTATCATTATAAATTTTAGTTCAATGAACTATGGAAAAGAAGTTTAGTCAACAGTATTCCAAGATCAACTGTCTTAAAGAAAATAATAATTTTTTTTTTTAATCATGTTACCTTCGTTATTATTTTTTACTATTCTCTTTAAAAAAAAATAATAATAAATATACAAACAGATGACTTAGATCACTAATTAAAAAAAAAAAGAAGGAAAAAAAGAAGAAACGTTTAATTATTAGTTTTCAACGCTTGGTTAACTACTTTTTTTCTACTCAACTCATCACGCAACATTACAAACCTATAAATCACGTTATACGCTCTATCTTTATAACCCATCTTCCCTATCATAATAACCAATCATCGAATAATAGTGCAAGAATAAAACACTGTGCAGTAGTTGAAGTATAGATCGGTTCAAAATTTCTGAAAGCTTCCAATGTTCATTTAAAAGGACTTACAATCGAGAAAAAAAAAAAAAGATCGGAATAATCATTATTCTTTTATCATCAATTCCGAAAGCATCCTTTCTAAACAATTTTTACAAATTCTTTCTAAACAATTTGTAGTTTTTTTTTCAATTTCTAAATAACATAAATTAGCACACGACTTACTTCCTATAAAATCATTTTTTTAATCCAATCGAATCAATTAGATTGTCCCGAAAGTTCCTTCCGTTATCTTCACGCAGTGGTTTCCTCTAGCTATGTTCAAATAAACATTCAGCCTTATTTGTTAAACAAGAGATGGGAGGAAAAAATACTGCAAAATGAATCCTACATAAAATAACAATATATTATAAAACGTAAAATATTATGGATTCATTACCTATTAATAAAACGAAAGAAACTTTTGGGACAACCTAATATTTTTCTCAGGATGTCTATTTTCAAAGGTGTTAAAAAAGGATCCATATATTACGATTAACTTTCCAAGATAATTAAACATTTCAGATAGCTTATATTTTAGCTAAGCAGAGTAATTAACGCTTTAAAAAATCTTCTCAAGACTAATGTCGGAGATAGAGGAACGAAAAGAACATCTTTTCGTATAACGAATCAATTATATCGAGACAAGACGGACTAAACGAGAACGCACAGCGAATGATGGCACAGAGAAATAACTTCATTGAGTAAACATTCGTTGAACGAATGGCAGCGAGCAAAACTTACATTAATGCCATCTAATGAAAGGGATAATAATCTGTTATCTCTCTAACAGCTATGTTTTCGGTCTTCTTAAAAAGGAAACGATCGAACGAGTTCGAGAACCATATAAAGGAGTCAAGATTCGTAAATCTGTCTTATAGAATTTAAGTGGTTATAAATAGAATGGCGAGCGTTATTTTCATTCAAGGATGCTGCGACGTATGATTACACGGTGTACGACGCCCGATAGACGTAATTCGAAGCTATTACAACAACAACGTTGTAATGGCGGTTGTAACTCTAACTGTGGGGGATAATAATATGATTGTGCGCCTAATACGCGACCTCGGGAACCGTTACAGCGACGAAGAAGACCCACGACGACTGGTTTTCTCCGTTGAGCTTGCTGTGCTTAACGACGAACCAACTTACAGGCGTGTTTTTTTTCTTTCTTCTTCTTCTTCTTCTTCTTCTTTTTTTATTCTTCATCGTGACACGTTCGTCGTCGTCAACGTCAATGGTAAACGAAACGACCATTCGTCACGATTTATGCGAGACATCGCATCAGCAGCTGTTTCTTCGCGGTTATTTTCGCGGCCGGATTAAATTGAGCTTGATCCAATTTTCTTTCCTCTTCTTTCGTTTCAAACATTTTGTCTACTCTGGGTATTATGTGGATCAGTAGCTCAGAGCTTCATCTGCCTTTCTAATTCTTGTTGTCTTATCGTCTTTAACTCTGCTGTCTTCGTTTGTGCCGCGTATTCGTATCTCCCTAATATTTTTCTTTTTTTTTTTTTTCTTATATTTTAGGCTGGAAAAATATACAATATTGAACAAGTAAAAGGAATATTTAAAAGCACGGTGCGTAATCGGCTATCTTTCACTTTTTTTTTTTTATATAATGTAACAGCAAAGTTTGTTTCGCTATCGGGCATATAGATCCGAGAATAGCATACGTGTGGGTTAAAGATTGGAGAAAAAATATTATCCTTATTTTCTTTCACCGAACTCTGAGTAGATCTAGAATTCGGTCATGATTAATGTGGGAATGGTGGGTCTGGAGTGAATTGTTTAGTCTGAAGCGATAGATGTGTGAATGAAGAGTATTTGGGATTGGGCGATAGAGGTGCGAAAGAAGAGTGTTTGGACCGAATGATCGAGAACACTGTGTGGTTGAAGATTTTCTGAGAATGCCTGGACAGAGTGAAAGAGATTGAGGGACGGAAAGAGAGAGAATGTTTGAATATATGGTTGGAGAAAATGCGCGTGCGAGGGAGCTGAATATTGAGAGAGAGCGCGATACCTTAGAGTTGTAGAATTAGAGAGTATAGCTAATGTAAGAGTAGTATTTTTTATTAAAGATATTTTACATTTTGTAACTGAACATTCCTATATTAATTTAGTCCTGCAAAGATGTTAAAAAGGGATCTCTGTAACGTAGGATTAACTGTCCAAAATAATTAAATGTTTCAGATAGGATACTTTAGCCGAGGAGGGTAATTAATGCTTTATAAATGCTAGGTATAACATAGAATTAAAAAAAAGAATCTTCTTACGTATCCTTTTAGAAATACTTAAACGAGTATAATTCGCGCGACTGGCAATCTGTTAGGATAGAATCTTCCATTATATCTATTACAACGGTTAAAAAAAATTCCTCTCTCTAAATCGTTGCATTTTCTCAATTTCCAGGCGACCACCGAGAGTCGAGAGGCGGAAGAGCAGGGTAGCAGCACGACCTCGCCCTCGGAGGGCAGGCACGCCGACGGAACATCCGGCTCGTCCGTCCTCGAGATGGGCAGCACGGATTCGGCGGGCAGCGCCCACAGTGGCGGCCCTTCTTGTGGCCTGGTCAGCTCACTTTTCCCGAGCAGCTGTCGTGGACGCGCAGAAGCCTTCGCGAGACGTCTTCATCGGCGACTAACGTCCCTCGGTGGCGAGGACAGTTCCCAGCTTAACGAAGATTCCTCGAAGCCCAAAGAAACGTCCTGGCTGCGTTCTTCCTCTGCCGCGAAAGCAGTGATGAACAACGCGTCGACGAATCACGTTCTTCAACATCAACCGCGTCACAATCCGGACACGGATCTGTGCTACGATTTCGATCTAGATTTCGAGGATGGCCTTAGCTCGCCCGCCGAAGAAGCAACCGCGGCCGAGGTAGCGGATCTAGTGGTGAATCCCGAGGTACTCAAGTCGAATCATCACGGTATCCATCACAGTTCGCCCAACGGTTCCAAAACAATACTCTCCAGCCTTGATTCAGAGTCCGGCTACGTCTACGCGTCGCCTTTAATGGGAACGTCACCCGACAGCGATTCATCGGATATCTTCTTCGATCCGGAGCTGTCCGACGTTGAAAAACCGAAGAACGAGGTGTACTTCGATCCGATAACCACCACTTCGGACAGCGATGTTACTATCTCGAATCTTTCTAACGGTTGTGACACGATGAACGCCAAGAACATGTCCTATCGTAGGCGGCCGGACCTCAACGTGGAACATTCCGAGGATACGTCCGAGTCGAGCGCTTCCTTGAGAAGGAACAACTTCTACGATAAAGAGTTCAGGAAAAACGATTTGGTGTGCAGTTCGGAGGATTCGAACGACAGAAGCTCGCAGGAAACAACGTCGCCGAGTCACGAGTCACTTTGGAGCACCTTCGACGAGAGCACCATATCCCATCACGACGAAAGTCCCTCCAAGATTAGTCCTAGTTTAACCACCCTTCAGAACCGGCTCCCAAAGTCGCATTCCGATTCCGAGATTCCCGTCCACGGACCCAAGATAATGATCAGCTGTGCGTTGAACAGGAGGGAAGAGAGCGTGCAGGAAGGCACCGACGAGGTCGATTTTGTCAACGGGCTGTCGGAGAACGGTAAACTGGAGGATATCAACAACGCGAAGAACCTCGTCAAGGAAGAGTCTCCTGATTCCTCGGACAACACGAACGAAGAGGATCTCCCGTACGACGAGGAGAAGCCCAAGGATTCGCTGGCGGAACAGGCGAAGAACGTCCTCAACTTGAAACTGGAGGACACCAGCGGCAACGAGTCTGACGATCATTCGACGTACAGCAGTATGATCAACATTCCCGGTGCTCTCACTCTGGAGTGTCCTACAGGCGAACGAGTCGTAGAGGCGACGATGAAGAACGAAGTACAGTTACAGATCGAGAACGGGACTGTGCTTAACACCAGCGACGAGGATAAGATGTGTCTCCTTTTGAAGAAACTCGCGACCAGTCCAACCATCAAGGATGATACCCATGCACCCAGCGAGGAACCGCAGGAAGACAGTATCGAGGGAGAAGAAGAAGAAGAAGAGGGCAGACCTCAGAAGATCAGACGATCCTCGTCTTTGAAAACCGGAAAGACGCCGCCGGGTACACCTGGAAGAAAGAAGATCGTAAGATTCGCGGACGTTTTAGGCCTAGATCTCGCCGACGTGCGAACGTTCCTTGACGAGATCCCGAAGGTTCCCAACTCAGCCTACAGTGACCTGATCTACGACGACATTTTCCAGAAGGACAGCAGCCCTGTTAACACCTCGTCGAACGCTGCTCAATGGGGAGCCAGATACGTGGACAGCAGACGCGGGTCTGCCTGCGCGATGGTTCCTCGTAAAATCGACAGAACCCTTGTACCACTGTTCCAACAACCTGCCGGTCTGCCCAATTTCCTGGACCTGATTCGCGAGCGTCGGGTATGCCTGGAGAACGTGCTCGTCCAGGACCCAATTTCTCTCTGCGTCCAGGGAACTGTTCGCGTGATCAACTTGGACTTCCATAAATCGGTACACATCAGATACACGTTGAACTCGTGGCGAAACTTCAGCGACCTGCAGGCCACCTACGTGCCGAACTCGTGCGACGGTTTCAGCGACAAATTCTCCTTCGTTCTTTACTGTCACACGCTGTCGATCGGCCAGAGGCTCGAGTTCGCGGTTCGCTTCCAGTGCAAGGGCGAACAGTACTGGGACAACAACGGCGGAGCCAATTACTGCTTCCAGTGTTTCCCGGCGTCCTCTGCCGTCGGCTACATACCGATCACGGCAACGGAGAACCAACACCATGAGTGGTCGCCAGTGTTCTACTGATGGACGCCATGGTGTTCGCATGGGTTGCCGGGACGGAGACATGGCGATGGTTCGCGAAGACAGGGAGGCTGAAGTGGACCCGAATAAGGCTAACAAGCGATAGACGAGAGAGACAAGGAGAAAGAAAAGGAGAGCCTGCGGATGTATAAACGTTCCTAGAGTGTACCCACTGTGTACATAACTGTGTCCTATTCGAGTCGATTGATGGTGGAGAGGTAGATCGGAGAGCAGGGATCGCACTGGCGTCAATTATTCTTTCCTGCCGTTACCCGACCAGCCTTTCGGTGGACTGCAAGAACCCGACGCACCTGTTAGACTGACAATTTTTTACACGTTCGTTGTTCCTTGTTTGCGAGAATATATATATATTCTCGGGATAGACGTGATTACATTACGATGGGTGAGGAAATATATTAACGAGTAGCCGTTTGAAGATCGAAAGAGGATTGATCTTCGCGATTGAGAACAGAGTCTGGGAGCTTGGAAGATTCTTAAAGAGAATACAGAAGGCGACTGAGTATGAAACATTCGAACTGTTCAAGAGAGTATGGGGATTATTTTTCATGTTCCTAGAAAGTACCTAATTCTACGGACTTTGCGCCATAATTGAGCCTAACGTGTCAGAAAGACTCATTATTATACGAGATGGTGAGGTAGAGGTCGAAGATTATGAAAGAAACTGTTACTCGAAACGATATCTGTGTTGAAAGAGTTCCAGAGTTGCAATTGGAAGCAAAAACTGAGGGCTCTTCTTCCTGTTGCTTTTTTTTCGTTTTTTTTTTTTTTTTAAATATTAACGATATCTTACATAGTTGCACGAATATTCATGAACCAGCTCGGTAAGGTTGATACGACCTCTCGATGAACTTTTATCCACTGAAAACATATCTGGTCAGCAAATTCTGTGCGATGACCAAATCTGGTCTTGCTTATGAAAGTTTTAATTGATTCACTGTGAAATAGTGTCTGATAATTTTAATCGAATCGACGACACCGTGGAATTTCTGAATTTCTACGAGCATTGCTGAGTTTCTAAGGAAGGTTTTTCTATTCGTTTAATCAAAACGTTCGACCTGTGCCAATCTGATCCAGTGCCATTGCAACGATTAATCACAAAAGCGCACGAATCCCAATTAAATATTATATCGTATCCGTAAATACGTTTTAAATGAAATGTGATAATTCGTAAGCGACAAATATACTGCCTGCCGGGCTATTTTTTATTTTAAATTCTGAATCCTATTTCGCCAGACGATCATCGCAAATCAGGGAAAATCAAGGCCTGATCGATTAATCATAAACACTGTCACTGTATAAATCTCCGAGACAATGATAGCAACCGATCGTCCCAAGTTTTATTTTATTACGCACGCGTATTTGTTGTACGATTGCTAGGGTGCCAGAAATGCGACGAAATTTTTAATCGTATCGTTATTGCGAAGGGTTTCTATATTTTTGACAATAGAGTTATTTCTTACTTCGCTGTTAATTAATTTTAAAAAAAGAACTGATTTGATTCTGTGATTCGAGAACTTCCATTGTTCATCCTAGTGGTGCAGATATGTACAGGAAAGTTGCCTAATATGGAAAGAGTTCTGAATACAGGGTGATGTAATATTTAATTAAAAAAGAAGTGCAGTCTATCGTTCGATTTTATAACCGGTACAGTTTCGTCGTGCGTTTTTTTTTTATGTGCAGAAAGATAGTCGCGTGATGGTCGCCATTAACCCTATCACGGTCCTCAAATTCTTTTCCTTATTTCGGTAAAAAAAATTCTTAATTCTGATAACGTATCTTCAACATAAAATGGAAGCGAAGAAATTCGCATGTTGATGATAGCTTTTTTCCATACGTTTCTTAAAATTAGAAAATTTATAATAATAGAAAAACTCGATTGGGACAAAAATGACCCAAGAACCGTAACAGGGTTAACATAATTTATTAATATAAAATATATAAAAATATCATGAATATTAATATTTTCTATATTTTAAACCTTCCCCGTACCGGCCAACTTTCTTCTACATATTATATTTTATACGGTTCGCAACGTGTTTCACAATTAGTATAACATTATTATATATTATAACATAAAATTCGTAGCTCTCATAATAGAAAAAAAAAATCTTCCAGATAAATATAATTAAATGATACTCGAATCAATCGAAGAAGAACGATGAAATTGTGAAACGCGTTACACTCTCGCGCGGGATGCACGAACAAATTTTTTCACAACTCGCATCCTAGCAAATTAAGTAAAATTAAGACCGCAAGTCTTAATCTCGCAAAAGTCATTCGTTCATTTCTGTGCTCTCTGGCACGAAGAGCGAACGTTAAAAGAACCACTCGCGTTAAACCCTCGCGTAGGATAACAATAATAGCGTTGTCAGCGCAATCCAAGCTAGCAATTAATTAAAGCCGAAGTGGAGAACGGGACATTTTCAGCGTTCTGGCAGCAACAAGGAGATCGTGAGTCACATTTGTGGGCACAATGTGTGCCAAAAGGAACAATATTACCTCGTGTCGAGTGTTGAGATCGCATTGAGAAACGCGATTGGTTAATTTGTCGGACTGTGAACGACAAATGACATTTACCAGCGATGGCTAGCTTCGATCGTCCTGTATTGCCTGAACGACGGACCACGTTAACGATGAACCAATTACAATTAACGACGTTTAATCTCGAGTAGAGATAATCGAGGAAAGAACAAAAGAAAAAAGAAGAAAAAAGAAGAAAAAAAGAAAAAAAAAAAAGGAAAAGAAAACAGAAAATAATCGTAGGGTGCACGGTAGTGCTCGAAATCACGAGATGACATAGTATTTCACGACACTACGATATTTTTGGTAATGTTAAGCGTTTCTTTTGTAATTATCATCACCGTTGCTATTTACCGTTGAAAGTTTCATCGGTTTCAATCAATAATTGCAATATAATATTAAACAGATGAACGAATGAATAATAATTAAGATTATATTATAATACTTGTTAAGGCGACACGATTTATCGAGAAACGGAATAATATCCCGATATTTTTTGTAACAGTTTTCATCGTCAACAAGTGCTTTCTACATCGTAAATAGGGAAAAATAAACGCGATACAAATTTGTACATATGCGGTGTCAATATTGGTGGCAAGTGTGTCTCGAGAAGGGAAGTAATTTCTTTGTAAATCGATCAATTTTTATCGTATATCGTAAAAAGTCTGTTGAGATCGTGTTTCCTATACACAATTTTTCTTTCTTTTTTTTTTTATTGTACATATCGCCGATATATTTTTCACCATTATATTTACACACGATTATTAATCGAGCCTCTAATTTTCGATATCATTCTTCGCTTTCTCTCTGTCTCTCTCTCTCTCTCTCTTTCTCTCTCTGTTTTTTTATACGGTTAATATCGATCTTTTCTAATTTTATATTGAACGCATGACAAATATCGTTGCTATTTTATTCGTCTTATTTTATTATGTTAATAACTTGGGGACAAAATACTTATTAATCGATCCATCTTGTGAGCGCCTTATCTTTTTTTCTCTGCTTCTTGATACATCGGTAAGAGAGAAAAAATACCAGGAACTATTCAACGTTTCATGGGTGCGAAGAAACACTCGTTGCAGCGAAGTGCAATCTTTTGGCGCGTTCGTTTTCATATATTATATATTTTAATCGAACGGTTTCTTTCTTTTTTTTTTTTTAATCGTTTTAACGTTAGAACTACTGAAAATTAATATATACCTATTTGTACCAAAGAGTTGAAAATAACGATCACTCGAGGAAAAAGATACAAGGTTGAAGGGAAATAAATTTTTATTCGATGCGGAAGAACGAAAAAGAAAAATTTTTAAAGGCACAAAAATTAGCACTTTATTAATTATTAATTGGTTATCTTCTTATAATTTATAGAATCTACGCTTCGGTAGTTCTACCGTTAACCTAGGCGCATCGTAACCACCATTATTGAGGCCCTCGATATTTATGCGCATACTCAACACACAATGAAAGCCTTTCCTACAGTTTATCTTTTGTATATATGCATCTTAAGAAAA
The DNA here is from genome assembly GCA_019453375.1 of Ctenoplectra terminalis. Classification (NCBI taxonomy): domain Eukaryota; kingdom Metazoa; phylum Arthropoda; class Insecta; order Hymenoptera; family Apidae; genus Ctenoplectra; species Ctenoplectra terminalis. Next base: position 112,103 of record SMSQ01000329.1, read on the forward strand.
CGAAGCCGACTACTATTCTGGTTAACGATAGAAACAATATTCTTCCAAGTGTTACGAATGATGAAATTATCGAGATTTATAGAGACAGTTATATCGGAGTCACAAATTGAGATATTTTAATTATGTTACGGAAGCTAGAGCCTCGTGTTAAATGTGCTCAGGTGTTTCATAAAATCTGTCACGAGAATATAAATTGGATAAACGGGTCTTTTCTCTGTTCTGAAGAAGAAAATTGTTACCTTTCCTCCGATAGTGTGAACGATACGTTTAATATATTTTTTTTTAACGCGTTAAACGCCACGCTGAAATTTTCTTTTAGGCGTTGTTGGTTTCTGACGACTGATAATAGTAATTGAAAATAATATTTTATAATTCGTTTGTGGGTTCTGTTAAATAACATTAACACTCTATAGCCCGAATTTTGTCTGCTTATCGGAGAAAAAATNTAATTGAAAATAATATTTTATAATTCGTTTGTGGGTTCTGTTAAATAACAGTAACACTCTATAGCCCGAATTTTGTCTGCTTATCGGAGAAAAAATTACGATTGATCACAGTTTTTCACTTTGATTTGAAAATATTTTAACTAATAATTATTGTAGATGGATCGCGGTGTCGCTACGGTAATACAGTAATCAAATTTAATAGTGCAGTGATAACTAAAGAAAATTAATTTTTTTTAATATAGATACATCAGTAACTTTTAAGTCACACGGTTCCATAGAGGGTTAAATAAAGATACGACTTTGCAGGGCTCTACAATTTTCTTCAATTCTTAGCTGTTTTACGACCAAATGTTCCTTAATTAGTATCACAGTCTAATAGAAAGTCGACAAAAATCGGCGCAGCGTTTAACGTGTTGATTATAAAAGAGGCACAAATAATTTTAGAAATAACGAAACATGACAGGAATTGAAATAAATAAATGCAGAATGAAAGGTATGAAATGTGAACGCTATGAAATGCAAATAAGTATGAGATAACGAGCAATGTACCCTATACTGCCAGACACGTTTTCGTGTTCGATACTAGAGAAATTTAGTACTTTCATTTTTCCTTCGCATTATTTTGAAAGTTATTTCTATCGCAGTCGATTTATATCGAAAACTTAATTCTCCGTGGGTAATATGTTCTTAAAACGCGTGGTTTTTCACGGAAATGGTTTGCATAAGATGCGTTTCATCTCACGGCTTTATTTTTTATCGTTTCGGGTTTTGAAAAAAATCTGGAATTATTCTGAGCTACTCATTACAGTTCTTAATTTTCTATATAAGTAATACTTCGGTCAAATAGGCGCGAGAACCACGGAATCTTACATATTAGAGTTAGTTTCGGAGAAATTAAATAGGCTAGACCGAGGCGAATCGGATCAAAATAAGAATTGTGATTTAAATAGAAGTAAGAAAAGTGAGAAATAATAAAATAATAAAATAGTAAGAAAAGTGATTTAAATAGAATGATTTTTTAAGTCTAAACAAAATTTTTTATCACTAAGGTTCGAATTAAATATCAATTAAAAATTTATAATAAGAAATTAACTTTCTGAATTTTAACTATTATTTTTTCCACTCTCAAAATAAAATAATCCGACTCGCCTCGGTCCACCCTAACAAAAATTTCGCCAGCAACTCAGCGACCAATTTATGCCTTCGGAGAATTAAGAACGGTACCGTAATCTATTAAAAAAGAATTTTAGAAAATATTATATTACCGTTCACATTGTCAGAAGCCTGATTTACTTTCCGAATACTAAAAAAAAAAAAAAAAAGAAAAAGACTCGTTTACCGTATAAGATAAATAATCGATCACAGAATTTCTGAAACACTCCGTGCATCAGCTTCTGAAAGACTTCTATAATAGAACGAAAGCGATTTATTAATATTATCGACGATTGTTGAAACTTATGGAATACACGTTACAAATTCTACATGGTGCAGGGTGTCACCTAAGAGCGAATCTAATCATCGACGCGCCAATTATCGTTTCGGAACACAATTTTTATGATCGGAAAAAAATTGTTGGGAAAATTGATACCACCTGTTACTCCCTGCAATGCGTCGCGGAAGAGATTATCGCGAAAGAGGATCGCGTGACGCCCTGATTAAACCGGAGACGAACTATTTTTGTTAAATCTTCGTTCGTGTTTTGTAAGTTATTGCCTTCACAACGTGGCTGAGATTCTCTCGAAGGATGGTGGGACCGAAGTTTCAAGCGGAGCTTCTCGTTCCGTGCTCCGAAATCGATTTTCACCGTGGCAGCTACGACTTTTGCGAGAATCTTACGTCACAGAGAAACACGCGCGGGAAACACTATAACGCTGGTCTCGAACGTAGAAATACTTTGACATCGTGCCATTTTTCTTAACTCGTTTTGTCATCGTGGAACACTTGTACGAAGCTTTTTTTTTAATAGTTTTATGTACGCACGTGTTCGATCAGTTTTATCGAATTGTCTGTTCGATCGGTGTCTTAAGTCTGAAACAATTTTTATTTTATTTTATTTCGTGTATTGGTGGATACAAATGGTACCGATATCTTAACAGGAGGTGCCGCGTTAATTGAGTAAAGAAAGAAGAGGTGCAGATTGTTTTGAGAAATTAGAAGAAGAAAAAAGAAATCATATTATTATGAAACGTTGAAGAATTGATTTATTAATTCTTTGGATTCTTTTAAATTAGATAAATGTAATTGAGAATTAAGTAGAAATTAATTAGTTTGTGGAAAATTCATTGTAACTGGTTGCTGTTTATAAAATTGAGAACTTTGGAGAAATGTAAATTCGTTAAAAGGAATTTTCAAATAAATGTTAGATCGGTGCACGTGAGATGTAATTTTCTCGAATCGGATAATTTAATTAAAATCATTTTTATATAATTTTACTATTTTCTAACGATCAATTAATTTCGTTATTTCATATCTATCAGAATCTTCGGTTAGGCTTAAAAAAAATTCCTTCAGTCTGAAAGAATTTGTAAAACTCGAGCTTCGAAGATATATTTTACATGCACCAGTCGAATTGGAATTTTCGAAAATTTGTTGCAATTATTTGTGTCTTGTTACAATCTTTTTTTTACATTTCCTTGTTAAGTTAAACCTTCTAGTCTTTTCGATCAGCGATCGTTGATTCGTACGAAAATGTGAAAACGTGAAACAAGAATATCTTCAGCGTCCGGTGTTCCAATTATAATTAACACAAGAATTTTTATCGACTGAAGTTTCTTTCGTCGTCGAGAAAAGGGGAACGTTTCTACGTTCGAGACGAAAACGAACGAAAACCATAGCTGTAACAGTAGTATATTTTTATATGTAATGTACACGTAAGCATACGTTGCACCTCTAGTCCGTAGAGCCGTGAGCTTTCGTCCAATTGCCGAGCCTTTTGCAGTTTTTAACGAAAAACGGAAAAAAAAAAATGTCCACTTTGTGTGTTCGTGTGTATCCGAAATTTGTACGATTGTCAAAGAATGAGAGAGAGGAAACGAAAAGAGCATGAAAATGCCGATAAATCTCTCTGTCCATTTGTAATAGTTATTTTTACTTTATAATTGTAACTTGCTACGTTTAATCTTCCGATGTCCGTTCCTTTCCTCTTTTATTTTTCGTTCTCTTTGTTTCGAGATGAAAGAAACAAGAAATTTGTTTATTCTTTTTCGTCCAATCTCGGCTGTGAAACGAGTGGATAATAATTACCAACGAACGGAATGCGAAGGAAACAAATTTAAAATGATTTCTATTATTTTTACAAAACAGTCCATCGTTTGCTGTCGTCTTTCTATTTCTTCATCGTTTGATTCTTCCTTTTAAAAATTATAACCTGCTTCTGTTCGTTGCAATTTATGTCGACTGTTCACGACTGGACAATTTCTGGAATCGAATTTTGTATTCGGTGTCTTTTGGATCATCGTTCTTTGCTCACTTTTCCCTCCAAACTCTGTTTTGAAAGTAACACGAATATAAATCAACAGGTAATACGGCGAGCAGCATTTTTGCAAATTTAGCTGCGAATTGTTTCACGGCGCAACGAAATTTTTTCTTACTTTTTTTCATCACTGGAAACAATTATTTTAACGAGTATTTAACACTAAACCTACCGACGATTAAATTATACCAATTTGTATCGAAGAAATTACAATGATAGATACTTGGAAAAATTCATAATTCTAGAGAAACAGATCTTTAACCATATATTTTGCAGAAGATCACAAAAAAATATGCAAAAGTGCGCCGTTAATAATTTATAAAATTTGGATAAGAAATCACGAATCGGTCATTTGACCGTTTTGGTAGCTTTAGTGTTAACATCGTTTAGGAAGGCAGCTCGAAAGCGCGGATCTACGAAGCGTGATAGGTGCTGGAATTAGAAGCAAGACTGAACGAGACAATTTTGATACAGGCTGTATTTTTTCTTTTGTATTTCTACGCACAAATTTAACGAATGTTAAAATAATTCTAATTCCTTGGATTTATTAAAGATGATTAATAAATGGTCAAGAGTTTGAGAGAAATTAATGGGGAAACCTCAAAGAACGATGGTACTCGCGATAAGTTCTGTTGATTCTGTGAACATTGTTTTTATATATATATATATA
>SMSQ01000329.1:125399-155006 GCA_019453375.1 Ctenoplectra terminalis
GATTCGACGAACTATCATTTTCAACGCATTCAAGCTCCTTCCTTTATCGGCGCCCATCGAAACAAAATTCGATTAATCAATCGTCATTTACAAAGTCCAATAAACACGATTACAAACTATTGCTTCCCAACAGAGGCATATTGTTGTTCAATTTCAACGCCCTTAATTGCTTATGCAGCCGTTGCTTGCAAAACTGATAGAATTCGATTTCCCTGGTAAAATTGCTTCGCACCATGTCCTTCACCTCTTCGCTGACCGGTGGCTTGAAGAAGTTTCGATTAATCCTGGTGAACGCGTTCACTTCGTCTGTAACAGAGGATTCATTCAGTCTCGTTTACCTCGATAATTTCACAGACGTCGATGCAATTAATTATCGGCTATCTCTAACGAGATATTTCTCTTTCTGTTACGAATTGTTCCCGGCGAAATGTTTTATGCGCGAAGCACGTTTGTTCCGCGGTAATTGAAGGCTGGCAGGTTTACAGTTACATGCAAATAGGAGAACAAAAGAATTACCGTAGTAGACGTCGGTGGCGCCTCGGAAAAATCTGGGTATGTAATTTTCCAATACCGTGAGAGTGGTGTTCACGTCCTCGAGCACACCGACCACCGCGTAGTGTTTCTCCACCGCCAGTTTCGCTCGTTCCAGGGCACCCACCGTGTTGAACGGGCTTCGAAGAGACGACAATTGATAAGCACGACAGGTGGTTGAAGGAAGGTGCAACGAATGATAAATATATAGAATCGAAGGAACGGTACCAGGTGTAAATTATAGGTAGTGTGCTGTGTGACCGATTCGATGCAAAAATGGTGTGAGTTCATTTTTTGGCTGTCGGGTTTAATATTTTGCCGTGCTTTGACGAGTCCGACTGGTGATCACAGATATGGGCCACATATGAATATCACGAGTGAGATTCGAGATTATAATTTCGGGCCAAATATGAATATCACGAGTGAGATTCGTGGTCACAATTTCGGGGTCAAATATGAGTATGACGAGGGAGGCTTGTAGTTACAGTTTCGGGTTGGGTTCGGTCAAAGGACAAATTTATAGATAACAGTTAATGAAAATAAGGGCTAAAACTTAAATAATGTTAGCAATAGCGGTTGGTAAGCATCGGTCGCTGTACTTTTGTCCTGGATTTTGCTAAACCCGGGTAAATGGTAGCGCAAGGGGTTAAGGCTATAAGGCAGACGAGCGACTTTTGTTCGAGCGATCTCGCTGCGATCATGTGTTTGTCTTGGTTGTTTATGATTTGGAAAATGTATGTTTCTCTTCGTTATTAACAGGTTGACTGCCATGGGGGTGACCGGTGACCGGCACTCGACTTGGCTACAGGCCCATGGGGGCCACCGGTGACCGGCGATACATAATTAGAGTAAATATCGATACTGACAAATTTTCAAATAATACCACTTTACTATAATGGTTTGAAGAAATTAATGCCGTACAGAACATGGAAAAATAATTTTATTAGTACAAGGAAAATGTAGATATTATTTTGTTCAACATAATGTACATCGCATAATAAGAAATTCATGTTGGCGCCATGGGCGAACTACCTAAAATGCGCGTGGCACTCAACCTGTTAATGACTTGAAAAATGTATGTTTGTCTTCGTTATTAATGACTTGGAAAATGTATGTTTGTCTTCGTTATTAATGACTTGGAAAATGTATGTTTCTCTTCGTTATTAATGACTTGGAAAATGTATGTTTGTCTTCCATGTTTTTGACTTGGAAATTGTGTGTTTGCCTTCGTTGTTCTTGATTTGGAAAATGTATGCTTGACTTTGTTGTTTATGACTTGGAAAATGTGGAAAATGAAATGAGAGAGAAATGAAGTACAAAAAGAAACAAAATATTCTTAGATCGAAACCAGAGTAACGCTTAACGTGTTAAACGTAACTCCTTCCGCCTCGTCGTGCACAGACACATAGATGAACCTTGCGTTAAGGTACAATTTGAAAGGACTTACGTGCATTTCTCGCTGTGGCCGCAGAAGAAAAGCGTTTGCCTGCGATGATCGCCGATCCCCTCGTGAATTTCACCCTCGAGATATCTGCATTCACGGTCCGCCTTAAGTACACAGGACTCGAAGTCCTTCTTCAGCCAGTTTGGATCTGGCAGTGGTAGGTCTGGAAATATTTGCTTTCTCTCGACGTAATACCAAGGTGCTCGAACGTAATAGTACCAGGATATCACTCTCTCAACAGGATCCCGGACTATGTTGATGTAAATCGGCTGGGGAAGGTTGAATCTGAAGATAAAAACATTTGGCGACGTTAGAGATCCCGTCGGAATCGAGTTTTAGCTATATTAGGGTATTTTTTTTTATGATTATGAACGGTGGTTAAATAAAATGAAAGATAAAAAAATATAAGTGTATATGTGTATATAAAATAAAGTTAAATATTATCAATGTTATTTTATACATAATAATGTTAATAATATTTAACACTTTCACTGTCCAATAAAATTTCGAGAAACACTAAAAGATTTAAATAAATGTGTACATAAAATAAAGTTAAATATTATTAATATTATTTTATTTTATACATAATAATGTTAATAATATTTAACACTTTCACTGTCCAATAAAATTGCGAAAACATAATTTTTCCTGTATTTGTTTATTAACATCTTAATTGAGCAATAACATTGATCCAGATCACTGTAATTATTCATGCATTCGTGCATTATTAAAAGGAAAATAATTATAGTAAGCGTGATTGGATAATTTATTTAATTAAAAAAGTATAAGTATGAAAAGTATTGAAATCTAGTATTTTTAAACTTATGTAAAATGTATCTGGTATTATTTTGTGATTTGTAATTCAAAGTTGTTAAAAAAATTCGTTAGAAAATTTATTTCTAATTAAATTTAATTTAGTTTCAGGGTACATACTCGGTGAAGTTGGTGAAACACACATGTTTTATGTATACCGATGGTTCTACGTAGCTGCTGACCATCCTGGCAAGTTGCAGCTGAAAATAAGTAATTATGTAATAATACTATAATACGATATACGTTACATTTTTTTATTTCATTATTATCGTGCAAGGAACAAAATTGTAATCACTGTAGCTATTCTTAAATTCATTCGTAAAATAACAAAACGATTTTTTGATAGATAGGTCTAGGAATTTTGCACAGTACTGTACGTTAAACGATTCGATTAAAAACTTACAAGTTTTGGTTTGCACAAAAATGAAAAATTGTTACACGTAGTTGGAACAAAATTTTTATACTTACATATTTTTATTTATTTCATAAACATTTAAGTACCTGTTCAATGGGCGCAAGACGTATTGTTTCGACTCTTTGGACGCGATCCCTGTTGAATGAAAAGCCATTCCTCATCGACAACCTCCTCAGCAGTTCCATGAAGGTTTGAGAGCCCACTTTTGGTACACGATTGAAGAACAAGACTTTACGGTCCGCTCTTTTCGTGTTGTTGAGCGCGTTGATGTCCAACACTTCATCTTCTTTGTACTGAAACCAGGTAAAGCACCTTAAGACTCTTATTCTATTGTTCCCCTTCTAATGATCTTATTTACTCCATTATTGCTCTCCACAATTTTAATTATAATTTCGCCAGTTACGAAATTTGCGCAATTTAAAATTCAATTTATTAAATTTAAAAAGCATTACAAAATTTTATTTTCATAATTTTATAATTTAGAAATATATATTATATTTATAAATATATTTATATTTAATATATAGATATAATAAAAATAAATATAATAAATATATAACATTTTTTATTTTATTTATATTTAATATATAAATATAATACATATTTATAATTTATAAATAATTTATAAAATTTTATAATTTAAACGATAGTAAGTGGTGGACTTAAAGTATTAAAATATATCGTATTTTATTCATATAATTTTACTAAATTAGAATAAAGTTAATAAAATACAATACAGTCAAAGCGACTATATTATCATTAATTAATTATTGTTATACAGTAGACCGAGGCGAATCGGATCATTTTCTGTTTGATAGAAAAAAAATAATAGTCAAAATATAGAAAGTTAACTTCCCGTTAAAAATTCGTAATTAATACCTATGTAGTTTAAACATTACTAATAAAAATTTGATTTAAACTTAAAAACCTTTCTTTTGACTGAATTCTTATCCTGATCCGATTCACCTCAAATTAACTTATTAAAATAAATAAAGAAATAAAATTAATATTTCGATTGCAGAATATTAATTTAAATAATTGTATAAAGAAGACAAGACATTTATTTTATTGCACTGTTGAATTTATACCAGCTCTAGTTATAAATGCAACCACAAAAAAGAAAAAGCAAAACGAAGAGAATTGTCAGGACCTTAATCGTCAATTTCTTTTCTTTCGCTGTAAATTTTCATTTTCTGTCAGGGAGAGTCGTTCTCATCCCATTCCCTTTCGTTGAATAACTATTTGTAATATCAGCGAGTCATTCTAGTGAACACGGCGAACGTGTAATTGCAAATGGAGACGCGAGTAACGAATACCTTGTTTCTTCTCGGCTTCCGGGTAGTTTTTTGCGCTCGGTACAAACGATTGAAGGAAGGTATTATTATATCGTGGATAATTGAACCTTAGAAACGAAGGTGTTGTTAATTTTATTTCATTTTCTGCAATTAAGGCTTAAATTTTTACGTTCGATGAAAAATGAATATGAAATGAAGCGAATGAAAAACAATAGGAATAAAAATTTAGGAATCGATGTATTAAAATACATATTTAACATATTTCGTTATTAATTTAAATATTACGTAGAATAAATTATGTAATTTTTTATCTTCCTTTTTTATTTTAAATAATCTAGGTTGCAGTTAGCTCTGATTTTGAACATTTCGATATTTAAATATTTATTAAAAAGAATAGAAAAAAATCATGCTCCGTAATTATTTATCTTTAAACGAGTTTGATAAATTTTAAATTATGAAACTCGTTTAAAACGAAGGACCTATTAAAAATAATTCAATACACGGGAAAAGGTTATTTAAAATAATTAAATGAAGACCAAACGTCTCCGTTTTTTTTTTATTTACCTAATTTTCATCATGAAAAATAAGTTTAGGTAAAATAGAAAAGCGGCAATTTTCCTTTTCATTATTCTAATTTTTATTTTTCGTCATTGAATACAAATTTATTTCGCTATTAATAATACTGTTCAACGGAAGACGTCAATTTTACCATTCCGCAGTGAATTTTTATTATCGCAGATATTACAATAATTATTTTAAAAATAGCTTTAATTACTTCAATCCTCCTCGTTTTTTGCTCTCTCTCTCGTTCTGTTCAACGTGTTTCATTTGACGAGATCGAATCGATCTAGGAAACATCGAACTTGTGCTTCCGCAAACTTGTCGTAGAATTCAGCCTCCTGGATGTTGCTTGATTAGCCTTCGATTTCTTGCTGCTTCGAAATCTCAAACCTTTTACGAGGTTCCCTTCTTCGAACGATAATTGCAACCTCTCGTTTGCTAGTCGACCGTTCTATTTTATTAGGAACAGGGGAAACTTCAACAGATTGTCGAAGTATGTGACACGAGTCGAGTTCGTTAAACAAACTTCGATAATTCTTTTCTTCTACCGATTACATCCTTCATTTTCATAGCACTTTTTAAATCCAAGTATTTCTTATTAACTTCTTATTCTTGTTGTTTAATATTGCAACTATTTCCTTCATTGTACATTCAAAGCAAGCTTTGTTAATTGCACTGGGGAAAATTAAATTTTATTAACGAATAGATTACTATCACTATCCTTGAATACTTGTAAATTTTTATTTTATAAAGTAAACAAACGATTTTTCGACGGACACAGTTTGCAAGAATGCGCTGGTTTTCCTGGGAAGCATCAGACTTCCCAATTTTTACTTTATATAAGGTCTTATCTATTACAATTAAAGTAATATTTTATTAATTTTTTAAAAATCGAAGACTAGGATATCAAAGTTTTAACCCTCCGCGAATCAGATGAATCAAAATTACACCCTGGACCGTACAGGGTTAGTTTTACCATCTACGAGTATTATCCATCTACAAATTTATAATCTGAATAAAAACGCACTTTAAAATTGTTTCATCGATTTTATAATAAAATCAGACCCAAATTAAAAAGCTAACGATAAACTTAACAAACTAATACGTCTGAAAACTTTTTTTTTTAAATGCAGCAGTCTTAAAACCACCGGGGTTAATTTAACCCCGCCTGGTTCGCGGAAGGTTAACCCTTTACGCTCTTATGTCGACCTGGCCTCGACATTCCACTTTACTCCGTTCCTTTCAGTTTTAGCCTACGAACCATACTCTTTTGTATTGAAATTAAATTTTACAGGAATTTATCAACATAGATATTAATAAAAATATGAATTATATTTTTACAATTATTATTTACAAATTTTCATTTTTAAACTTATAAAAATATGATTAAGACAGTTTATCGAATACGACCCAGCTGAGGTAAAACATCGAGCACGATCATGAGCGCAAAGGGTTAGAATATAATTAAATCGAAGCAAGGATACGTTTAATCCCCCTTTTCATCTGGATTCCAGCAAACAAGCTGGCATTCAACGATCGTGTACGTAACCCCTGTCGCACAGTGTGTACAAGAACGCAGCAGAATTGCGTCCGTCTTCCTTTTCCTGTCCATATCCCCATGGCTTGGCATTACGCCACAAGCACGTTACATTATTACATTATTACTACACGCGTTTGCACGCTTCCTCCTCGATTACGGATTCCCCGGCTCCCTTCTTCTTACCATCTTTCTTCGTCGAATTCTTCGCCAACTTACGGTCCAACCTTCTCGCTGCTGGCCACGGTGTTAAAAAATCGAGACGTAATTTGCTTCGCGGTTATCCGTGTAATACCGAACATTACGAGGAAAATCTTGCGTCTACCCTGCTGCCTTTTCCCTTACAACCGTGGCCTAGCCTTGCGAGAAGTCGTTTCTAACGAGAGATCGGTTTGATTGTTCCTATTTCTTTTTTTCTTTTTCTTTCTTATTTTTATTGGTGGCGAAAGAACAAAATGCTGATTCGATAGGTGTTTCGATGTTTAGTTACATTTAGCTGGACGTTTCTTTAACCCTTCGACTACGGCGGATGTTGAGACGCGCCGGTCGTGCCACACGGCTAAGAATTCATTTACAATTTCTACAAGAATTAATTTACAAGATCTATCGGAATTGTTGTTGTTAAAAATATTCGACAGTTGTAAACGACGCAGGCGCAGCATCGCCGTTGCGTGTTTTGGCGACACCGAAATCTAGGTGGGGTACGCGACGACCCCCGTCTTTTGTTTTTATGGGGAACGTGCCGGTTGCGAATGCGTTTTCGTTCTGTTCTGTGCAAGCCGCAGAACGCATCGTTGCATATTATAACCCGAACATTATATCATTGTGTAATAGCGTTATAATTAACAGGAATAATGATAGATGAAATATTGAAAGCGATTATGTGCGTCCTCCGTGTCAGAAAACCAAACTGTGCTGAGCGCTTGTATGCGCTCTCCGTGTCACAGAAGCAAAATTTCTGAGCGTTTACATGCGCTCTCCGTGTCACAGAAGCAAAATTTCTGAGCGCTTATATGCGCTCTCCGTGTCACAGAAGCAAAATTTCTGAGCGCTTATATGCGCTCTCCGTGTCACAGAAGCAAAATTTCTGAACGCTTATATGCGCTCTCCGTGTCACAGAAGAAAAATTTCTGAGCGCTTATATGCGCCCTACGTGTCACAGAAGCAAAATTTCTGAGCGCTTATATGCGCTCTCCGTGTCACAGAAACAAAATTTCTGAGCGCTTATATTCGCTCTCCGTGTGACAGAAGCAAAATTTCTGAGCGTCTATATGCGCTCTCCGTGTCACAGAAGCAAGATTTCTGAGCGCTTATATGCGCCCTACGTGTCACAGAAGAAAAATTTCTGAGCGCTTATATGCGCCCTATGTGTCAGAAAACAAACTGTGCTGAACACTTATATGCGCTCTCCGTGTCACAGAAACAAAATTTCTGAGCGCTTATATTCGCTCTCCGTGTGACAGAAGCAAAATTTCTGAGCGTCTATATGCGCTCTCCGTGTCACAGAAGCAAGATTTCTGAGCGCTTATATGCGCCCTATGTGTCAGAAAACAAACTGTGCTGAACACTTATATGCGCTCTCCTTGTCACAGAAGCAAAATTTCTGAGCGCTTATATGCGCCCTATGTGTCAGAAAACAAACTGTGCTGAACACTTATATGCGCTCTCCGTGTCACAGAAGTAAAATTTCTGAGCGCTTATATTCGCTCCCCGTGTGACAGAAGCAAAATTTCTGAGCGCTTATATGCGTTCTCCGTGTCACAGAAGAAAAATTTCTGAGCGCTTATATGCGCCCTACGTGTGACAGAAGCAAAATTTCTGAGCGTCTATATGCGCCCACAGTAGCCAAGGGGTTAAATACTGTAAATTGTAAGTTTAAAAGGACTCGACGAAGGTTGCGGTAATTTTCTTTTTTTTTTTTTCTTTTTGGAATGGTTAGTTTAATACTTTGCACTTGGAAACGATGAGGGTGATAAAACGAGCGTGAAGGGAACTCGTGATGCGGGGGACGGAAAACGAGTGAAAATCGAGTGATTTGTGTCGTTATCCGTTAGGTTGCGGGTCCACCCGTTACATATGTAACGCGCGCACCTGAGAAACGGTAAAATGCTCGATCTGACCTGACACGGACCCGCATTGTCTCTGGAACGAAGGAACTGGAACGATCGCGAAAATCTAGCCAATGAATCGTAAAGAATGTCAATGTCCACTTGACTCGTTAATCGAATTTTAACCGTTCAACCGATGCCAGCCAATTACGGGACTTGGGACGAAGCTAATATTTCGTTGACCATAACACTACCCGTGCACTATTTACACTATTGTTCGAAAATTTGGGTACACGTGTTCGTTGATAGGTTCTTTGAATATTGCATTCTTGTTGCACCTTTAACGCTTTATTTTTATTGTTCGTATGTATCCAATAAAGAATCCAGATATTTTTTCTACGATCAGATTAGAATTAGTAAAGAGGAATCGTTCATTCTGGTTATTTTAGGTATAACTATAGGATTTTGTTTAAGATTTAATACGATGTAGCTTATGTTAAATCAAGGGAGCTTTAAGTTATCATTTTAGCGACTTCAAATTTTTTTTTTAAATACAAGAATTTGAATATTACATTTATGTTGTATCTTTAATACTTTATTTTTGCTGTTGGTGTGTATTCAATAAAGTATCAAGATATTTTTCCTATGATCAGATTAGAATTAGTAAAGAGGAATCGTTCATTTTTGTTATCCCAGATATAACTATAGGATTTTGTTTAAGATTTAATACGATGTAGATTATGTTAAATCAAGGGCGCTTTAAGTTCTCATTTTAGCGTCTTTAAATTAAAAAAAAAAATAGAAGGCTTTGAATATTGCATTCATATTGTATCTTTAACGCTTTATTTTTACTATTCGTATGTATCCAATAAAGAATCAAGATATTTTTTCTATGATCAGATTAGAATTAGTAAAGAGGAATCGTTCATTCTGGTTATTTTAGGTATAACTATAGGATTTCGTTTAAGATTTAATACGATGTAGCTTATGTTAAATCAAGGGAGCTTTAAGTTCTCATTTTAGCGCCTTCAAATTTTTAAAAAAAATACAAGACTTTGAATTTGACCATTTGTGAATTTCTATCAGTGCTCGTATTAATACTTGGGATAATATTAAACTAACAAATTACATTCTTCTTAAATAAATGAAAGCATTTACAATATATTTATCAACCTCAGACTGTTTTCCATCTAACGTGTAACTTTAATTCTATCCAATAATCTAGTCGCAAAAATATTTAAGCACCACTTAACCTAACTACATAGTTACCAAACCATATAAAAAAAAAAAAAAAAAATCGAACCATACTTTCCAATCAATCGGGATACATCGTAATAAAATTTAATTGGCACTAGAACCTTAAATTTAATATATTATTTTAACACCAAGCAAAACCTAACTCAAGTTACACCTGTCCTTTCCAATATAGCGAAAACATTTTCTTTTTATTTTTCTTTTAACGATGGCCGCGTTTAAGAACCGACCGAATTATGTTTTTAAAGCAATTTCTTATTCATCAATGTGATCGAGATAATTCGATAATTGATTATCGAAAAGGATTTATAGGTTGCTAACTGTTTCAGTGGAATAGTGAAGCGATAAAGGTAACGGATGTGTGTAGCTGTTTATGTTTTAAAATCTAGTTCTTTCGTTTACGACCGTACGAAGACAGTTCATTAGACAACTATTACAAGCAACGTTTGCACGCTTTTCAGGCATATAGGTTCTTTAAAGGGTGAACGAACTTTTCATACATTAGATATGTACTAACTTAGAAACGCGTGAATAGGTATTTAGGAATGTGCTGAAGAAGTCGAGTGCTTGTTTGGAGTACGATAGGTTTTGCATCGAATTTACATTTAAGTGGGTTTCGATAATACAGCAAAATGATAACGTACGTTAGACTCTGTTATAGTAAAATATTTTTAAAATTTAATTCAATTTAATTAAATTGTATCAGATTATAGAAATAATATTAATAATGTGTGAAAATTGTGTGATATTTATTTTTATATAAATCATATTTAGTGTCATTTAAATTATACCGATGGGTAATATTGTTTTATTTTAATTTTTGTGTTATTATTTTATTATTTTATTATTCTACCTCGATACAAAAAATTGAATGTAAATTTCGGATAGTATTTGTATTATTGTTACGATTATTGTTTAATTCAGAGGGATAGGAAAATTTTTAGCAATATTTTTGCATTTTTCTGTGTTACTAATATTCTAGTTATTTTGAAACAATTTAAAAAATTCGTTCGCAGTCACGTTTCATTGTATTTGATCAAACATTGCAATTCACGATTAGATACGGATAATTGAATCCGTGCACGAGAATGCAGGAGATTAGATATTCCACGGAATCCGAGATCGAGAGATTCCATCGATCGAAGTCAAGGTGGTTCCGCATAATTTGTATTTTTATTGTTTCTCAAAGCTGTTCCGATACCATATATTACGTTATTCCAACAATTATGCGAATTTTCGAATCAAGGCACAAACTTAGAAGATACGTTTAAATCTAAAGAAAAGGATATTAAATCTGATTGATTTAAAACAGAATTTTTTCTCCGAAATTAATTTCGAGTTTAAAAAATTACTTGATCGCTTTATTACATTTTTATCATTTAGCTATTTTATCCAAACATAATTCTAATTTATCCAAAAAATATTTCTAATATTAAAAAAAATTCCTAAATTTATAATTCCCTTATTTCATCGAAATATAATTTTAATTTATTCAAAAAATATTATTTCTAACATTTAAAAAAATCCCTCGATTTATAATTCCCTTATTCCATTCAAATATAATTTTAATTTATTCAAAAAATATTATTTCTAACATTTAAAAAAATCCCTCGATTTATAATTCCCTTATTCCATTCAAATATAATTTTAATTTATTCAAAAAATATTATTTGTAATGTTAAAAAAAAATTCCTCGATTTATAATTCCACTATTTCATCTAACTATAATTTTAAATTATCCAAAAAAATATTATTTCCAATGCTAAAAAAAATTCCTCGATTTATAATTCCCTTATTTCATCCAACTATAATTTTAATTTATCCAAAAAATATTACTCCTAGCATCATAAAAACTTCTCTAACCAGAAAAACATAAATATTTCTCCACTGCAAAAAATTACTTTAAAGAAACATCAATCAAAACCAATATCTCTTCTTCCTCCGATTCAAGTATACCTCGAAAAACTATGGAAGAAAAAGAGATCAGCTCCAATTTCCTATAGTCAGCAGCCAGTGTTCTCACTTGAACGTAGCAAATGATCGACACGATCATAATCATATCTATTCCAATGTTTCTTGCCAAGACTGGGATCATCTGCTCTACTTGCTTCGATCGCAGCGATGCAACCGCGTTTCCATGATCCGGTCGTGTTCAAGAGTATCGCGACAGGTGCCTCGTATTCCCACGCGTGCGTTTCGCGTTAATCCAATTACAGATTTTCCGCGTGCTCCCGTTAACGTTGAATTCTCCATCCAAGATCTTTCTGGGATCCTATACAAGATTATCGTGCGCTCGGCCGGGGTATAAATTCGACGATAAAAACCGAGAAAGGGGAAGAAACGCGGAAAAATGGTTGGTCACGGTTTAATCGAGATTGAGGATCTTTCAGAATGAGTTTTAAATCGCATTGCTGCATGCACGCGGTGGGAACGAACTTCTTACAGAGTGTTTTTTTCTAATCTATAAATAAGTTCAAGTTGCAGAATAATTGTCTTCTGTTCGAAGCTTTGATTTTGAATAAATCAAATAGTGTTGGATATATGATGATTTGAATCGTGGTGAACAAATTTAAGGAATCGTAAGAAATAGCTAATATTCGTTTATGTTTTTATTAGACTGCACATGTTTGTGCGTATATAGGAAATTTGAAGGCGCAAAATTGCACAGAATGAATGTAATTTGAAAAAATATACAAAATGTAGGAATTATAGTGAATTTTGTAGTGTCTGATAGGTGTAGCAAGTATATTTCCGCGAATAAAAATCTATCTATATATAATAAAATTAACTGATATTATTACAAAACAAAAAGGACAGTTTAATATAGGATAGACCGAGACAAAACCGATCACTTCCTTTCGATAATAAAAACATAATAATCAAAGTTTAGGAACCTAAGCTTTTACTTTCAATCCGTAATTAATAATGTTTAAAATTTTCTAAAGCTAAATAAATCTCTTCTAATAAAAATTTCTACTAATAAAAATCTTTGCTAACAAAAATCTCTGTTAACAAAAATCTCTGCTAATAAAAATCTTTGCTTACAAAAATCTCTGTTAACATAAATCTTTGCTAACAAAAATCTCTGTTAACAAAAATCTCTGCTAATAAAAATCTTTGCTTACAAAAATCTCTGTTAACATAAATCTCTGCTAACAAAAATCTCTGTTAACAAAAATCGCTGCTAACAAAAATCTCTGCTAATAAAAATCTCTGCTAACAAAAATCGCTGCTAACAAAAATCTCTGCTAACAAAAATCTCTGTTAACAAAAATCTCTGCCAACAAAAATCTCTCGATTTAACGTACACCGAACTAACGATATTAAAAGACATCTATATTTCAATGTACCCATCGTAAAGATCCAATCGATGCTCATGAACCTAGTGTTAGCGTGGTCGCGATACGTTTTTAACCCTGCACGAAAAATGCTGACACGAAACGTAAGAAGTATATGCAAATACCGTTTCCAAGAAAACTCATGCCGTTCCTGATAGATCGAACGCTTCAAGCGCGGAATAAACTTGCCGAAGAGAGCTTGAGCCATCCGTCTGCTCGGCTGATCGGTCAACGTACTCTTCGACAATTCTCGCTGCTTATCCGATAGACGCCGCGTACACACGTACCAGATAGAATCTGATCCTAACGACGACGCTGATTCCAGTCTACTCTGTTCCGAGAATTGTTTCACAGACTGTGGCTGAATAGCGTTTCCAGGCGTCGGATCACCGCGGGTTCGAATGAAACGTTAGTCGAGAGAGATGTTCCGACCGTTCTTTCGCTGAGGAGGAAACGCTTGAACTCTGAAGATCGACGGCGCGAAGGGAGACTCGTGTTTGCTTTGAGTCTCGTCAGAAATTAGTTTTAGTGGAGGAATAAAAGAATAAATCATATATATGACGTTTATTTAGAGATTTGGAACTATTGCTATTATAAAAGCATTTTTAGTTATTATTAGACTGAATTTTTATGAAAATTTTTGCGATTATAATTGAGAAGATAGAAGATGGGCAATTCTTTCGTTGGTTAAATATTTTTGATTTATTTGCATATTTTTTCTTTTTTTTTTTCTCTTGTTAGATGCGTTCTGTGTATTTTTATGCATATTAGTTATTATTAATTGAAAGGAATACACAGTATCGATTAAATGTTCGGAATCGTTATGAATTTAAAAAATCGTGTTACCTCGGAATGGTTTTTCTAAAAGAATCTATCAAAATGAAGGAAACTGTTGTTAATATCTGCTACATTAATTTTTAGTTAATAAAATAATTAGCAGGGTGTTTTATTTGGGTAGAGTTGAGAAAGTTATTCCAAACTTTTGGTTGGTATTATAATTTAAAGGAGATATTGTTTTCGGTGTTGTTGCTATTATAGCAGAATTTTTTATTATTATTACTCGAAAATAAAGTGGTTTAAGAGTATTTAAAAATTATTGGTTTGGAAGTTTAGATATATTATTGTTATTGGAATTGTTGCTGTGGAAATTTTTATCATTACTAATTGAAAGTAAAATAACTAAAAACTTATGCACACAGGTATCCTCTAAATTAATTACTTTGGAAGTTTATGAATATTATTGTTGTTAGAACTATTGCTACTATAATAAAATTTTTTTATCATTACTATTTAAGAATAATAAATATTAAATATATTTTAAAAGCGATATGGTTTATATAGTTTGTATAATGTATATAATTTAAAGCGATCGGTTTGGAAACTTAGTTGCACAGCTGTTATTGGAATTGTTGCTATTATAATACAATTTCCAAACATTCCTAATTAAAACTAATATAATTAGAAATAATAGGTATGGAGTATATTTTGAAACAATTAGTTCGAAAGTTACTCCTATTATTATTATAAAATTAACGATACGGTAATTAAATTCCGAGACGCCTGTAAAGTAAAACCAACGCAACAGGAGCGATGCTGAATATATTTTAAAATAAATAATTTAGAAGTTTGGAGTTCAGTCTGTTTGGAATCAATAGTGGTTTCCGTGTCGTTTTAAAGTAAATTAGTTTAAGCTACGTAATCTCTTGTAAAACAAAGTAGAAGGCTAACAAAAGATAGCTCGAGCCAGGGAAAGGTTTTGTTTGCCTTCCTCAAGCAGAGAAAGTGATGATAAAATATTTGCTGTGAATTTTTCCAACGTTACACTTTACACTTTCGGACTGAAGCAAGTAAGAACTGTGCAATCAATTATAATTTGACTTTTTTTCTTTCAATAACAAGTAAACAAAGCTTCGGTCGTACAAAGTTAACCACGGTTGGTAAATCATAATTATTCTCAATAACGGAACAATTCGTCTCGAAATCTATTTTGCATTGTTCTTGCATGCAGATTCTCGTATAGGTTATAATGCAAGCTGCGCCTCGATGTTTCAACGTTACTTCGTGTCGTGTAACTTCTTTATTTGATTAATCGATGCTGCAGCAGCTGTTCTGATAACCATCGAAGTGCTTCAAACTATTTGCAATGTACACGTACATGATATATCTTATTTTGCTGGGGGCTCGCTATCTCGTAACGAAAAATCATCTCATACTACTTGTTTTTCTAATTTTATTCTGCTTTGTAATTTCCATCTTTGATATTTCTGATACAGTAACTTGTTTCGTATGGATCAGTGTTTTTTCAATCTTTTTGCCATGGGGCGGAACTTTTTGGAATGGAACATTTTTAGAGTTATAAAATATTTAGAATAGAAAGTTTGTAGAGTTATAAAGTATATGGAATAAAATTATTTTTAATTATATTATAATTGGAATTATATTTCGAATAAATTTTTTTAGAATTATGAAATATTTAGAATAGAAAATTTTTGGAGTTATAAAATATTTGGAATAGAAAATCTTTAGAATTATAAAATATTTAGAGTAGAAAATTTGTAGAGTTATAAAATATTTAGAGTAGAAAATTTGTAGAGTTATAAAATATTTGGAATAAAAAATCTTTAGAATTATAAAATAGTTAGAATAGAAAATTTGTAGAGTTATAAAATATTTGGAATAAAATTATTTATAATTATATTATAATTGGAACTGTATTTGGAATAAATTTTTTAAGAATTATAAAATATTTAGAATATAAAATTTTTAGAGTTATAAAATGTTTGGAATATGAAATCTTGAGAATTATAAAATATTTAGAATAGAAAATTTTTGGAGTTATCAAATATTTGGAATAAAATTATTTATAATTATATTATAAATGGAACTATATTTGGAATAAATTTTTTAAGAATTCTAAAATATTTAGGATATAAAATTTTTAGAGTTATAAAATATTTGGAATATAAATTTTTTAGAATTACAAAACACTTAGATTGCGGATTTTGATGCAAATTTATATTTTTCAAAATCTAGTAAAAAATGTAAAACTTAGGCAGAAAATTATTTTACTTACCAAGTATTATAAAAAGCACTGTAATTTCAATATTTTCTGTACATCTTTTCATATGCTTTCTCTGCAACCGTACTTCTTTTTACCAACAAATGCATAAAAATCCACAGTCAACTAGTCCTTATCGTCGTTATAAAATTTGCCTTTACCTGAAATTTTGGTATCACAAAATTCTACCCCGATTAAAAAGAGAATCATTCTTCCTTCAATTAATATCCTGAGCTACAACACTTCTCGTAGACGAGAAAACAGTATGAATTCATTGAGATAAATAAACCCAACCCAAGCAAATAAAAACATTTGTGCAAGGGGATAATTGGAAGCATAATTGTCGGCAAAAAATGAAACGCGTGGTGCATTAAACCGCAATTAGTATGCTCCTCGACAGCACTGTCCTCGTTTCAGTATCACTTGCCTCATTATACCACGGCCCGTTAATTAAATCCGCCTTGTTGAAAAAAAAAAGAATTTTTTTTTCTTTTTCCAACCACTTCTTCAATTTCGTTCCGTTTCCAAACCGAGCTTGCTTCCTCCTACGTTATTTCTTTTTTTTTTTTATTCTCCATGTTCCTCGCTGTGAAAACGATTCTTTGCACGGTTGACGAGGCTCGTGTGTTGAGATTCGCGAACGGAACTAGATGGTAACTGATTATATTCCGTTTCTAAAGCGGGTTAATGGTAGCTTCATAATTGAAGTAAATAAAAGACGAAGGAAAAATTGGAGCGAAATCTGTTTGGGCACAGGGCTTTGTTTCTAGTAAATGAATATTGGATTAGTTAAACGCTTCTTTTGTTCATTTCTACGAGTCATTGAAGCTTTTAACTATTTCTTTTTTTTTTCGACCCTTTGCCCTATAACCACGAGTCGCGCTTTTATCAGTATCGCTTTTTACGAGTATCGAAGCAACGGTTGGCGAGTGTTATTTTAGAAGGATGGGATAATAAATAGTAGAACGATCAACAAACAACGAAACTTATAATTTTGCGAAGGAAGGCCAGACTGATACAGTTTTTCCACCCCGCGTTCAGTTTAAGACTAACTTATCGTTAAAAGCGTGGCTCGCAGGCCCACGGTTACTCGTATCCCCCTCGGTCTTTTCCCGCTTTCCTCCATGCTGTACGCATATTGCCAGCAGCAGGCCCCAAAACGGCTTACAGTTAAACCCGAGGGACGATGGTCAATTCAACAGCGAGCGTTGAGCAAAAGTTATAGCGAATAAACTAACTGTTATTCGCGTAGAATAAATTAATTGAGTATCAACACTCGTCACCGGTTGCTTCGATGCATTCTGACTTTTGGGACACTCCGTAGATACATTAGTACGTAACTATGTTAGGTTACACGGTACAATAGAGGATTGATAACAATTTTTTTAATTTACTGCGCTACTAGTTTCTACTAGTTTTTGTAAATTGTATGTAATTTTAATAAATATATGTACGCTACCGCTCATAAGTATCCGAACACCGATAAATTTGTCAACTTGATCAATTTCTATCGATCTCAGTACATAAATATTACCGAAACATGTAAATTAGTGACAATTTAATGACTGAAAATAATATTCACTACCTTCTTAAGAAATCGACACATTGTAAACTGAAATTATCAGTTAATAAAAATTGTTCAATAATGTATTAACCCTCTATGGGACCCTGTGACTTGAAAGTTACGAACCGATGTATCTATATTTTAAAAAATTAATTTTCTTTAGTTATCACTGCGCTATTAAATTTCATTACTGTATTAATGCAGTGAAAAAAGTGTGTTTTAATAGCCGACAGTTCTAGCGTTAAAAAATTTTTGTCTCAAGTGTTTCGTTTTCTCTTCGAATTTGGACATGATCGGTGTGCTAATTTATCATTGCGTTATATTTTCGTGGGAACTGTTAAACAATTGGTATGGGCTAAGTAGAAAGTAAAAGGTCGTTTTTGTGATAGCTTAAAGACCGGATGCATATTCCTTATACGACGAAATAAATTATCGAGTCCTTCAAAAGGGAGTAATTGTCTGTGAGAACGTGTAGAGATACAAATCAATGGTGTGGTGTACGTATGAACTTGCAACAAGTAGAATACCGTGTAAAATGGATATTACTCTAAGAATTTTCATTTTTTACATAAAAGGAATGTTACAATTTTTCCGAGATTTATATCGTATAAAAATTTCATTAAAATCGGGGCGTGTCAACTCTGTAACATTCGTGGTTGGAGAAAAAAGAAATAGAGAAATGTGAATTATGAAATTTGTACCTTTACTGCGAAGATGCGATGTTTGTTTGGGTAATGGACGATCCCGCTTGGACTGGAGTCGGTTTGCACCCCTTCTGAAACAGAGAACAGAAATTATTTCGGTAACACATAATATAATAATTGAATAAGACGTTGTGGTACATAATAATTATTTACTGCATGGTATAAACGATGTTTTAATAAACATAATTAACCCCTTGGCTTACCATTTCTTCAATCTTCACGCATATTGGCAATAGTTATTCGCGTCTTTGACACTCCGTCAAACGCAAAGTATTGAAATATTACATTTTGTATTCGCTAGTTTTCAGTCTTGCAAATTTTAATTACGGTTAAAGTTAAAATTGAACTTTATCGTAAATATTCTGTCTTTTTATTGTATTTTACGCAGAATCGGCGAGTTACACTCGTGGTTATTCGGCAAAGGGTTAACTATACTGTAATAAACGTGATAAATAGTATTTTAATAAATATTACTTGCAAAGAAACTTAGAATAATATTTACTAATTGTAAAAATAAAAAGAAATAATATTGGGTAAAAATAGAAATTAAAAAATTATTAACGGAAGAATTTAGATTTTTGCAACCATTTTTCACTGTTAAATATGTAACTAAAGAATTAAAAGAAGAAAAAAGAAAGAAATTAGAACAATTATTCGTTTTATCATAGCTTTAAAGAATCAAGAACTTTGACTCCAAAATGAATTACATTTCCATAATTTTTATCCGTGATTAAATTTGTGTTCCTGTAATAATACAGATGTCTCTGTTGATTCTTATTACAGTAAACAAGGAGTACTATTTTTGAAGTATTCATTATTACATCGTATATCAAAAACAGTAACATATATATATATATATTTTTTTTTAATAATCTAAATCGCAATTTCCATACAAGCAAATTATCATTTTCTCGAGCGGCTACCTATTTCTTTGCGAGAACAAAAGTTACGACTCACTTTTATGACTCGCTGAGAAATCTCGCGGATAGTTTGAGATCGAGTCATGTTTTATTGCTCGGTTTAAAGGAGAACGAGGTACGAATCGTTTAAGAGATTATTTTTAACTCGACGTAATCGGGATGGTTTAGAGAGATCAATGCGGTTTCATAATTTGCATAACTGAACATGTTTTGCTAAATTTCGGATAGCTATATCGCGACATTGAAACATTTAACGGATTTCTGCTGATCGTGTTTGCGATATGCTAATACGTGATGTGTAAAGATTTCTTAACAACATTTCTGTGTAATTTAAATTTCAATTCAATTATTATAATACCGTAATATCACCGGTATCAAGAATTGTATAAATTTGTATAATTTTTAAATTATTTTTACGCCTATAAAAGAACGTAATAAATATTGTAGAATCTACATATAAGAAGAAGGAAGAATAGGAATTTTTAGAGAACAAACATTCCGTTAAAAAGAAAGAAAAATAAATAAGAAAGAGTATCAAAAAGTATCTGAATTAATAGGAAGGCATAAATGTTGGGATAAAAAAATTTTTCGATGACAGAACAATCACTTTCTAGTACTTCAATCGGAGATTAACCCCTTAACGCACAGATTTTGTGAAAAAAAACCGGCCAAAAAAAATCAAATTCTTTTTATGTAAAAAAACACACTTTAGAACATTGTCTTGGCAAAAAAATAAAGAAAAAAACAAAATTAATCAAAGATAAGTGTATCTTTATAGACAGTTTTGTTCCATGGAAAAAGGCTATATTTTATTCTTGAATAAATAAGTGTTATAGCTTACAATCCTATGTAAATGATAAATATCAATAAAACGATTTTTTTTCTTAGCTTTCGCATTGTTATTTTCAATTCTCGATTATATTCGAGTGTGAAAAATTATAGCAGCATAAAATACAACGCCGCTCGAATTATTTCGAGTGTGCACAGTTTGGCCTGTTTAGCGCGCTCGAATTAACTCGAGCGCACAAGTTAAGGGGTTAAGGAAGCTCTAGCGTATGAGTTATTTATTAGAAAACACGATGAACTTATTGTTAGAAAAAGATCCATAAGTTCTGAACCATTGAAACTGTCTCCGTCGAATATTTAGCTAAGAAAATTATATAAAGCAAGTATCAAAGAGGTAATATTATTTTTAGCTCTAAGGTTGTAAATTAATGGACATTCACTAGGAAGAATTCATCTCTCGTCGATAATCGTAACGACGCCTTTCTCTTCTCGAAGAAATTTTATATTTACCGAAGATCGTACAGTTCATCAGATTCCACGTCATTAAAAATCGTGAATCTCGTTTCATACTTTCATTCGTGGGAAAGGTGTTCGGAAAGTGGAATCTTCGAACTCGTCCAATCACTTACGGAAGTTATTTTAGATATTATACAGTTAAAATGGTGCAAAGATTAAATGTCAGAAGTATCAGTTTTTATGATATTTCGATATCTAATGAAATTGTATTTTATGTAATTTTATGATCAGCGAAAATATTAATTCCTTAATTTGATCAATTTCAAATGTTGCACACTTTGCATTTAGCTGTTAATTGTTGATTTGGTCCCGAGGGAAATTAATATAATCCTTTTTTGAAATATTATACTTTTATTGTTTCACAGGATTGATATATGACAGAGAAATGTAATAAAATTCGTTGATGTCTTGTTTCTCGTGAAAGTTAAATTTTCTTATCGTGAAAATTGATAAGTTACGATATAGAAAGTGGCTGTTAGAATTTTTTTTAAGCTCGCGTGTTGGCGAGGATCATCTTAAATTAAGAACGGAACAAGAACTTAAGGAGCTGAATGGGATAAGCACTTCCTTTATCTATAAAAAATTCATCAAAATCAAAGCTTGTAGCTTTGCTTTATTCAATATTTAACACTTCCTCGAAAAATCTCTAAATGCATTCACTTTTTTAAAATTCATTTTAATATTGTAAATTCTAATATCAGAACTTTTAACTCTATTTTATAACTGTTTAATGCCTCTTCTTATTTACTAAAATTAAGAAACGCATTCAATCTTCATAAATTAATTTTAATATTATAAATTCTAATATCAAAGATTTTATCTCCATTTTACAACCCTTTAATATATTTTCCTACATACTAAAATTAATAAACGCATTCAATCTTCAAAAATTAATTTTAATACTATAAATTCTAATATCAAAGATTTTATCTCCATTTTACAACTCTTTAATATATTTTCCTACACACTAAAATTAAGAAACGCATTTAATTTTCCAAAATTCATTTTAATATTCTAAATCTTAGTATCAAAGATTCTAACTCCATTTTACAACCCTTTAATGTATTTTCCTACACACTAAAATTAAGAAACGCATTGAATTTTCCAAAATTAATTTTAATATTATAAATTCTAATATCAAAGATTTTATCTCCATTTTACAACCCTTTAATGTATTTTCCTACACACTAAAATTAAACAGTTACTATCCGATCAATCCTTCCTCTGTCTTAGAATCACTTAACCAATTTCTAGCTCAACAAAAAAGTAGTACAACAACTTAATTTTATCGAACCCTTTATACTATTTTCTATCGAACGATTCATTTGTAGTGGCTCCAGTTTCTCAGGCATGTTCCATTGAAATAAAACCGACTGAACGCAACTCCAACGATCATTGCACCCAATCGCCATTGTCGTGTCGAACAGCCTCTCGGAGACATGCACTACGTTACACTATTACACTTGTATACCTTATAATGTCTCTATCACGACTCGATACTCGATGCTACATTACTCCACAGCCTGATTGCTTACTACCTGTAATCCGATTGCTCGGGAAGAACTTGCCCGTAAATCGAAACTCTTTGTATCGTTGCAACTGCTCGCGGTAATTGCTTACGAGAAACATGAGTTGTGTAGATAAGTGTACGCAAGGTCTCAAGCATATCATTGGAACACGAGCCACGGGATAAGGTGGAATTAGGCAAAGTCGATCGATCAACTGTAGGATTTATAAGATCTGATAAGAAACTGACATTAGTTTATGCAGTTTTGAAACTTAAGAGCAGCGTTGGTCTTTTTGAGAACCGTTCTAAATCGCATCTTTTATTATTGTTCAAAATATTAATATTTATTAAGATTGAAAGAAAAAATTTTTAAAGGAATACAAATATTCCTTTATTGGATATAATATATTTAATTTTTGCATTTAATTCTTCAATACTGCATATTTTCTAAGTAAAAAGAATTTTAAAAAGTGAGAGACAAAAATTTTTTAAGTGATACAAATGTTAAGTGTGACGTAAAAAGCATTGTATTGAAAGGTTTAAACATTCCTTTACTACATATAGTATATTTAACTTTTGCGTTTAATTCTTCAATACTGCATATTTTCTAAGTGAAAAGAATTTTAAAATTGAAAGAAAAATATTTTTAAAGTGATACAAATGTTAAGAGTAAGATAAAAAGCATTGTATTGAAAGGCTTAAACATTCCTTTATTAGATATAGTGTATTTAACTTTTGCGTTTAATTCTTTAATACAGCCTATTTTTTAAGTAAAAAGAATTTTTAAATTGCGAGAAAAATATTTTTAAAGTGATACAAATGTAAAGTGTGAGATAAAGGAACAGGAGGGTTCATCGCTAGTTTTACTCTTAATTTTTTAGTTCCATCGGTTAAAGACTGAAACCAATTCGAGACACGTTTGTATTTAAGCAGTCGGGTCAACGTTCAGAAGGAAGAAAGCGAAGAAACACTCGTGCTTCTTGCGATCCTCCTTCCGTTTTCTTTCTTTTTGCAACGATGGGAGCGGCAACTTTCTAGATGACCAACGACTACCTCGAGGGCCCTCGATTTTGCTCCAAAGAATTCTGATTTTTGCTGCTATTTTTTTACAATCAAATATCTAACTAAAGAATTAAAAGAAAAAAGAAGAAGAAAAAAAAGGAATTAGAATAATTATTCGCTTTTTATCATAGATAAAAAATATTAAAGTATCAAGAACTATTGTTCCAAAATTAATTAGTACATTTCCATAACCTTTATAAGTGATTAAATTTACATTTCTTTTAATAATATGGATGTCATTCGTGATTATTACAGTAAACGATGGATATCGTTCTGCAATCCACCTTAAGTTTTCTTTCTTTTCGCAACGATGGGAGCGGCAACTTTCTAGATGACCAACGGCTACCTCGAGGGCCCTCGATTCCGTTCGAAAGATCGTTGATCTTGGCCAAGAAGCCCGTCGACCTCTTAATCACCGCGTTCGTTAATTCGACGTCTCATTAGCGGAAGTGCTAGCCACGTGTCGTCCCCGCGACCTCTGTTGTTTCCTTTTTCGTCTATCTTGTCTGCGAATCTCTCTTTTACCCGTGGTAATTGACACGATCGCAACTGACAATACCGTAAATCACGTGGAACGAGAATTTAGAGCAACCAGTTATGGTATTATATCATTTTTCTGCTCCAGTTACAGGTTACTGAGGTTTATTTCTTTGAGGTTTATACCGTTTCATTTCTTTCGCCGATACTGGATTGTGTAATACGATAGATAGCATCGAGATGGTGTATCGATGAATTAAATATGGAGAAAAGAATTTTATCAGATCTTAATTTAGAAAAAAAAAAACAAAGAAGAAATTAATAAAAAATTACAAACCTTTCTGATTTTCTATTTATCTGATTAATTTCCTATGTTTTAAGATAAACAAAAAGAAAGGAATCATCGACGATAGAAAATTTAATTTCAAGTATAACTGTAAAAAAAAAATTACACGTGTCGCCATAGATTCTCGAGTCATAACACGATACTCTTCCTGTAAAAATAGGAAGCAGCGATTTCAATCGAATATACCGACCTTCCTCAAGATTATATCGGGATTATCACACTCGTCTCTCACAAGCATCGCCACAATCAACCATTGTTAATCATCGTTGGGCTTCATCGATCCCACGTAACACAGATGTACACTCCTGTTCATAAATTACTGGACATTTAATAAGAAAAATTTATATTACAATGGTAAAATCAATCCACCATTCTATGATTAATTTAATTATGCAGAACTTTCCAGAAATTTATACTATATTTTTCTTAACACGTTCGTTGAGTCGCATACGCGTGACACAACAATTTTCATTGAGAGCTCAGCTTCGATAACTATCTGATTCAAGACTTATAAGCGTCCGGTAACTTACGAACACGAGTGTATACACCTCTGTCATGCTTCTTCATTTTTCGCTACAGGCATTTTCATCGAACCGTTAATTCAATTCGGTTAATTACGAGGCTAGAGTTACACAATTAATTTGCAACCAATTTACACAACGTTGTTTCGATTGTTGGTCTCAAAATGGCCGCAAGGATTACGCGTATCTTGGCACAAACTGCTTGGAGATCGTGTCGATTGGTTATCAGATCGAATCGATCTCGGCTACAGAACCGTTACGGCCCCTCGATCTTTGTCAAAAGGTAATTAGGCGGGTTTAATTGGTCGAAACGCGGAATCTCGAACGACGTGGATCATTAGAAGAAGCAGCCTTATGATTTAATTAAAGACCGTGCAGCCTTTTTGCCTATGCGTCTTCACGGAGAATCCTTTCGATCTGCTTTCTCCTTCATTAAGTCAACATTCAACGATCATTCTGAATTAACACTTTCTCCTGAACATCTGAACCAGTTGAAATTGCGAGTTTCACGATTGATGAGTTTGTAGTGCGTGTTTCGTTGGTGTTTCTTTGTCGAGTTGGTTCGATGCTGATTGATTATTTAATTTCACGAAATTTGTTTGATGTGGGAAAGGTTCCGATTATGGGAAGTATTAATATTTATTAACATAAAATATTAAATAAAATGTAATTAATGTAAATTAATATTTACTAATTGGTAATATTAATTTATATAAAAATATTAATATTTGGAATAATTAGAGGAACGTTGCCTAATATTAATATTTATTAATATAAAATATCAAATAAAATATAATTTTTTAAAATATAATTAATTAATATTTGAAATAATTAGAGGAACGTTGCCTAATATTAATATTTATTAATAAAAAATATGAAATAAAATATAATTGATATAAATTAATATTACTAATTAATATTTTATATTTAATTTCATATAAAAACATTAATCAATATTTTATAAAAATTAGTATTACTGATCAATAGATATTAAATTATATTGATTATATTTTATTTAATATTTTTTATTTATAAATGTTAAATCTTCCCATATTCGAAACCCTCTCCATGCAAATAGTTCCTTGTTTTTAATTTTCCATATCTTTTAATACGGTAAATAAAATTTAAGCGAATATATATTTATGATCTATAACGTATCAGTATCGCCAAGGAAATTAAGTTTCATGCCTCTAAATTTAATGTACGAGCATAAATTTCCTACATTTAAATAATTTTTTTTACATCGAACGAAAGTTCACGTGTTCACGATTACGCGGTGAATTTAACATTTGTCGAACAGAACGATTTACGTGTAGTTACACCGAATAATTGCATCGCGTGGTGTATTATTGAAATGTGATCGCAGGATGCGAAGAACGTATTAACAATTTCCTGTTTAACCTTCCTACTCTTTCGGCTACAGTCAATTAACCTTTCCTCGCGATCTGTTTTATGCAACACACCTAACCGTAGAAAAAAGGTGGGAAAGGCAATTACCAGTTTTTAGTAATCTTCTGAACGAAAAACTGCCTTTCATTAGTTATGAAAGCTTCAATCCAATTTCCCCTTTCACTGTTTTACTTAATCTTAATTTTCCAGTTTTACAGCATCTTTTTTGAAATTTTTTAGTATTCTCAAAAATGTGAATTTGCATAAAAGTCCGCGATCTATTTACTAGGATATTATCCAACGCAATCTTTAAATCTTTCACGAAATTAAAGAAGTAAATTATTACTATAATATCTAACAAAATTTTTAAATCATTCACGAAATTAAAGAAGAAATCTATTTATTAAGATATTATCCAACACAATCTTTAAATCTTTCATGAAATTAAAGAAGTAAATTATTACAATAATATCTAACAAAATTTTTAAATCATTCTCGAAATTAAAGAAACAATCTATTTGTTAGAATATTATCCAACACAATCTTTAGATCTTTCACGCAATTAAAGAAGTAAATTATTACAATAATATCTAACAAAATTTTTTAATCTTCCACGAAATTAAAGAAACAATTTATTACGATATTATCCAACAAAATCTATAAATCATTTTCAAAATTAAAGAAGCAATCTATTTATTAGGATATTATCCAACACAATCTTTAGATCTTTCACGAAATTAAAGAAGCAATCTATTTATTAGAATATTATCCAACAAAAGCTTTAAATCATTCGCTAAATTAAACAAGCAATTTATTAGGTTATTATCCAACAAAATCTATAAATCATTCACAAAGTTAAAGAAGCAATCTATTTATTAGCTTATTATCCAACAAAATCTTTAAATCATTCACAAAATTAAAGAAACAACTTATTACGATATTATTCAACAAAATCTATAAACCATTCACAAAGTTAAAGAAACAATCTATTTATTAACTTATTATCCAACAAAATCTTTAAATCTCCCACGAAATTAAAGAAGCAATTTATCACGAGGCTGTTTTAAAGAAATCATTAAATTATACACTTCTTCAAACTTCGCTGTTGACCGATCAAATATTTTCTTCAACAACTAATCACTTTCTTGAGTTGGCAGCACTCGCGAACATTTCGTTAATGTTTCATCGACAGGAGGCTCGTAAATTAGGCAGAAAGTGCTAATATCGGTTACGAGTAAAGTTCGATATCGGGAAACTTTTAGCGATTCCAGTAGATTAGACCAGTTCGTGACCAGACTAGCGTGCTCGATCGTGAGATGTTCGGCGTCCTTCCATGATGCAACGGTCTGAGATCAGAACAGATCGATTAACAACAGATCCTTGGAAATTCTTTGATCCAATTGGTCACGGATTGTGCGTGTGAAAGCCATTCTATGAAATTCCACGGTCATTCGTTCCTTCTGGGAATCGTATCAAGTATACCGCGTTTTGCGCACATTTTTTTTTCAACTCGTAACAGGTTTCTATACGCCGCCACGGAGCGTATTTCTAGTTTCCTCTTCTTTAATACAGTTTCAAGAAAAGTGTTCAATAATTAAAACAGATTATTTCGGTTCGTGATTTTTTGCAATGCTTTTAGCTTTTTCTAATTATAGTAAATGGTTTAAGTCTGGAGAAAATAAAAAAATAATTTTTATTAACGCAAAAGGATGCGAATTCTATTCACAATACAGTGGAATTAAATTACAAATGCTGGAATAATTTAATTCAGATGTTGGAGTTACGCCGAGATTATTAAAATATTAACACAAAAATTACCGACGATTGAAGTGTAAGATAGACCGAGGCGAATCGAATTATTTTTTGTTTGATAGTGAAAAAAAAATAGCCGAAACATAGAAAGTTAACTTTTTATTCTAGATTCGTAATTAATACTCATTAAATTCGAAAATTAATAATACAAAATTTTTTAAACTTAAAAATCTTTGTTTCGACTGAATTTTCATCCGATTTACTTCCGTCTATCCTACTTATTTCTACCAAAGAAATCAAAACGAAAGGAATATGAAAATATACATAATCTGAGGGAAACAAATTATCTTTATCTTTTACAAAGAAAAATTACAGAAAATTCTAAAAAATGTAGCCTGGGGAATTTCTAAAATTTCTATAACAAATTACTAACTTATCATTCCAATGTTAAAATGCATTAAATATGTTAAAAGACATAAGTCCAAACTTCTCTGAACAGTATACAAAAAGCAAATATAGTTAATTCGACAGAAATTTTATCATTTATTTTCCCAGCTAAGTCTTTGAAAACAAAAAACGCTGAAATTTCATAGCTTTCAATGTAACAAACGATACAAGTCCCAAAACTAACAATCACACACCTTTTATATCCCACTGAAACAATATTCTTCTTTCATTTGTGGCATTTACATCGTCTAACACTTCATCCGCTCAATCAAGCTCGATTCCTATCAAGATCAATATTTTTCTCATCGATTTCTTCCCATAACGAGGTTCTATTCTTGGAACATTCATCCACCCCCTCGACCTTCTGATGAAGACAGCCCAAGGAACAACTACAGCAGATTACGAGAACGTTATTCCGATCGTGATGATGAATAATCAGCGATCTGTACGTGTACTCGCAATTTTTTCCTGCCTCGAAAACCCGCTGTTCCGAGCCATGAATGACGCGAATGAACGCTCGAGACGCCCACGCCGTGGCCTGAGCATGCCACGAACGTATCTCGCGGCTGAATCCGTATCTGTATCGGTCACGAAACTTCCTGTCACGATTAAGGTCGAACCTTAGCACCGATCGATGCCAGGGGTCAGCCATCGTGCGCGGACGAGCAATGAACTTTAATTATTATTAACACTAAAACTACCGACGATTAAAGTAGACCTATTTATACCCCGGGAAATAAAAATGATAGGTGTTCTAAAAAATGCATAACGTAAGGAAAACAAATCTTTATCTATATTTTTTTCAGAAAATCATGAAAAATCCTCCAAATTGCATCATTGAAAATTTATAGAATTTCTACGAGAAATTACAAGCCGGTCATTTTGACCGCTTCGGTAGTTTTAGTGTTAATCCACTTATAAAGAATATTCCGAAGACGCAATTTTTATTTTTTAAACAACACCGTGGAACAACATGCCAGAGGTCAGCCATCGTGCGCGGACGAGCAATGACCTTTAATTATTATTAATCTATTTATAAAGAATACTCCAAAGACACCGTTTTTTTTTTTTTTTAACAACACGGTGCAAGGTTTCGAATAAAAAATTCTTTCGAAGTTTTCACGATGAATATTCCAAGCTTTGATTTTAAAATAAAAAACCTCGCGCATAATTTTGAATCAATTGTCGCAATTAATCGCTGCAAAGCTGATTTCTGTAATCTTGCTATTGGAAGGATCAGAATGGTTTCGAATTGAATTTCGATAATCGAAATTATAAAATCGAAAAGAAGACAGATCGGTTTCATTTTTGTAGGAATGTTG
>SMSQ01000350.1:36095-71557 GCA_019453375.1 Ctenoplectra terminalis
CCCCCCCCCCCCCGAAGTTCTAGAGTTAACTAAAGCGGAACTGTATTTTTAACCGCCTAAAAAATGTGATACTTTTTGTATTCTATTTTTTTTTCGTCTTTTTAAAAGGATTAGCAATATTCGAATAAGCAATATTAAAACTAAGTTATGGTAATTCATGATGTACGTATGCAATACGTACTAGTTTCTGCACCAAATTGAATGTATATAAAGTTTGAATTAAAATGAATCGTTATATTAAAATTTAAAGGATATATAAGTATACAAACATATAAAACAAATTTAAGAAAAATAATATAACTAAACAACGCTTTGATTTTGTAGCAGAAAAATATTTTAAATTTTTAACTAATTATACTAAAATTCAAATATACTTAAATTTTTCATAAATCTTACAATATTGTGTGTACTTTATAATAATGTTCATCGGATACATAAAAAACCAAATTTTTATTGCAGAAATATAAAGGAGTCACCAGATAAACACAAAACATTCATAGTAGTTGCGATATAATATAAATAGCGATTTATGCATTTGATCACACCAACCAAGAAATTTTCGTTAAGCTGGTGAAACTGTTGTATTTTTTCCCGCGGTAATTCATTTCGATTTCTAAGGCATTTTCTTTGTTACCGCTCCAGATTCATGAATTCAACAACATACAGCAAAAATTTTGTTTTTACAATTATAGATGTGAACAAATATAGATGTGAATAAATATAGATGTGAATAAATACGCGAATTTCAATCCCACTACTGTTGCGAATATTTCGTGTAGATCTGGCGGTTCCTTAACACACTGATCGCCACGATGGTCATATGTGACCGCAGATTGTTTCTCCTCTACCGCCACGGTGGTCATCAGTGATCGGAGTGCTTCAAATGTTTATAATTGTAAGAGTTGAATGAACATTGACAGTTAATAAATTTTTAACATCATCGCCGATTAGAGAATACTTTGAAATAAAATGTGCACTATTCAACAATTAAAAACTTTCATTAGAAGATAAAAAATGAGTGATTAATTTCTATCAAATCTTATATTTATCGGTGTGGCGTCCTGAGCAGGATGTGTGATTTCGGCGTGGCGGCCAACGTGTTAAAATGTTTCATTATCAACGAAGCAGTAGAATATCTAATTAACGAGCATAAGTATAACAAATTTCTCTTCTTTTCAATTGGGTATTCAAATATAGAGATAAATTTCATTTCGTTTAGTCGTCGAGAATAACGCGCAAGCACATTAGAGACCCCTAGCATGAAGAAATACTCGCGAAATTGCGATTTTGTGTCATCGAGCTGCGCAGTTATTTGATTTAATCGAGTTCCTTGTAGCGCCTAAAATAATACGCTTTCATGTCCGAATAAACGACGAAAGTGTAGTTTGCAAATTTCATCCCGTCTTTGTTAACCATCCAGTGCAATCAGGCTCGTGAAAGCCGACCTAATTCTCTCGAGAACAAGTATGCCAGAAACTACTAACAGCAGTCGACTTTTATAATTAAGAATGTGGTTTGTAGTCGCGTCAACCTGTGTTTTCCTTTCTGGCTATCATGGATG
Organism: Ctenoplectra terminalis; assembly: GCA_019453375.1. NCBI lineage: Eukaryota > Metazoa > Arthropoda > Insecta > Hymenoptera > Apidae > Ctenoplectra > Ctenoplectra terminalis. The sequence continues at coordinate 37,657 of SMSQ01000350.1, forward strand.
TCGTTTGTTGTTGCACTAAATTTTAATAAACAAGGAGGGTAATTGTATTATTACGTAATACTCACCTTTTTTCGTACACGTGTAAAAAAATTTTAATTTCAATTCCATTCTTTTGTACATTATATTATATTGTTAGTACTAATTAGCGGATATGTAAATTTGTCGGATAGTTTTTGGGGCATTGAAAGTTTTATGATCCGATGAATACGAGAGTTACCAGGAATTACTACGAATATTTTGCGTTTGTCTGGTGTTCTTTCAATCTTTGTTATTTCAAACTGTGTTTAATTAATAGTCAATTTTCGATTGATGCATCTAAAATCCTTGGGCAAAACTAATTATAGTTTTATTTCAGGAATGAATGCTAGATTCATTTTGAAGGAAATGCAATTTTAATTTTGTAAAATTAGGAAATTAATGGAAATATTTAAAACTGTGGAGAATAAATAAATTCTTTAATATACATAAGCTGGTAAGAGAGTAACGGTGGTAGCTGCACGCCGGTCGTTGGTGCATAAATAGATAAAAGCGTAGTTACGATGTTAAAAGCATTGATAGTAAGTTTTCATGATGTGGTGTAAATGTAAAGACTGTTAATATTAGGTACAGGAATAGTGTACTATATTTTTAACATTCATTATCGTTTATTAGAATTATTAAAAGTACACGGGTATGTTTTCTTTTTGTAAAGAAATAAAAAGATATTAAAAAAATTTTAAATAATATAAAAATTAAAATATCTTCTGTGTTAGCCCTTTCCTCTTATTGTTAGAATAAAATACAGAATAAAAGGCACGTAACATCAAAATTTTCTAGATCTACGCCAGAGCATTCAAATTACTGCAAATTAAAATATATCTGATAATGAAAGCGTTAAATATAAATGTTCAAACATTTCTAAAATCATTACTTTATTTTTTTTTAATCGTTATATTTTTTATACAGTTATATTTATCATTTTTACGTTGAATTATATACACGGTGATTCTGGGAACTGGAACAAGTTCCTACTCATTTTTAAGTAAAAATAGAAAAAAATGATAGAGGAAAAAATGATAGTTCAAAAAATCAGTGCAATTGCACTTTATTGTTTAATGCAACCCAATTTTTTTGTTAAACCAATCCATCCTTTTTATTATACTGCGTATAAAAGTACTAAACCAACGTCGTCGAAATGGCAATACTTCACGAGATATTTAACATTTTATGCCAGAAACGTACTTTATTACAATAAGTATCCGAACTCTCAATATTAATTGTATCTTTCCTTATTTACCCTTGACTACCAATCTCTTTCTCACTGGTTATAGATCCATAACATTTTGATGTACACTTCAATCAGTTGATCATTAGATATTACAGAAAGTATTACAGCATTAATGTATCCGCTTAACTAACACTATGTCATCTTTAACAAACGATGAGAAACTTGATATGTTTATTGTGTTTCTAGAGTGTAATGAAAATGTAGTTGCTGCGAAAGAAGCATATCATTACAGGTATCCGAATCGAACACAGTCGCAAAGAACATATTTTCATAAATTAGAAAACGACTTGATAGCATACGATTCATTATTTAAACCGAACAGAGAAGTTGCAAAACCATTGGTTCAATGAGAAGGAGTGAACGTGAACGTGTTGACATACGTAACATCGAATTCCAATGCTTCAACACGAGAAGTAGCCAGAAAATGCAGCATTAGCCAAAGTTCTGCTTTACGAATTTTGAAATTGTATACATTTCATGCATATCGTTACTCCATAGGGCATACCTTACACGCGGGAGATGAAATTCGAAGAATGCGATTTTGTCAGTTTTTTCTTAGACAAGTAAAACAGAACGAAATTTTTGCGGAAACGATCTAATGGACAGATGAATGCACTTTTACGAATAATGGGATGTTCAATCTGTACGATGCATACACTTGGTCTATGGAAAATCCTTATTTAACCCCTTCCCGTACTTTAGCGAGTCTGACTCGCGATGAAGATTTTGGCCCAAACATGAATATCGCGAGTCAGACTCGCGACCAGNGGAGTGTAATGAAAATATAGTTGCTGCGAAAGAAGCATATCATTACAGGTATCCGAATCGAACACATTCGCAAAGAACATATTTTCATAAATTAGAAAACAACTTGATAGCATACGATTCATTATTTAAACCGAACAGAGAAGTTGCAAAACCATTGGTTCAATGCGAAGGAGTGAACGTGAACGTGTTGGCATACGTAACATCGAATTCCAATGCTTCAACACGAGAAGTAGCCAGAAAATGCAGCATTAGCCAAAGTTCTGCTTTACGAATTTTGAAATTGTATACATTTCATGCATATCGTTACTCCATAGGGCATACCTTACACGCGGGAGATGAAATTCGAAGAATGCGATTTTGTCAGTTTTTTCTTAGACAAGTAAAACAGAACGAAATTTTTGCGGAAACGATCTAATGGACAGATGAATGCACTTTTACGAATAATGGGATGTTCAATCTGTACGATGCATACACTTGGTCTATGGAAAATCCTTATTTAACCCCTTCCCGTACTTTAGCGAGTCTGACTCGCGATGAAGATTTTGGCCCAAACATGAATATCGCGAGTCAGACTCGCGACCAGATACTCGGGCCAAACGTAAACATAACAAGCCGAGCTCGTGGACTGATTTTTTGCCCGTTATGATCGTGACGTGAGAAGTATCATACCATGGAGGATTTCTAGAATTGTACGTATTTCCTTTTTAGACATTCATTCAGTTTTATGATTAAATTTTTTTAAATAATATGCCATTTACTTTTAGGCGTAGTATTATTACATTTCTCAGAGGACCAAACTATTATACATATACTACAATATTATATACAAAATATAATAAATTTATAATATCTATAAAAGTAAAAACGTAAGAGTTTACTTCCTCAACAGCAGTGTTGCGTAAAATTGACTATACCACAGGTATCGTGATCATCTACATTTCGGTTCGTATTGCGATTGTTTACAAGCATCGGTCTGGACTGTTTAGCGCGCGTCGATGTCTATCGCTTGGGCCCGAGTTTCGTCGAGCTAAATGGCACGGGAAGGGGTTAAAAAGAAATACATACAATCAAGTGCGATTTAGTGTTAATGTTTGATGTGGCATTCTTGATACATGCATTATCGATCCATATCTTTTTAACGATAACATGTTTAATGGTGCACGGTATCAGCATTTTCTGCAACACACATTGCCCACTCTTTTGGATGATGTTCCGTTGTGGCAAAGATTAAAATAAAAATATTAGGTTGGAAACTATGAAACGGGCGTTGCATGAATTCGTGTGGCATATATGAGTCCAATTTTTTTACTTTATTTATTGCACGCAAATGTTTTAACACAGCTGTGTGACTAGTTCCTAGTTTAGACCCAAGTGTTCGACTAGTTGTGTGTGGATCGGTTTCCACAGTCGTCCTTAATTCCTGGTTATCAATATGGGCCGGTGGTCTTCCTCGAGGCTCATTCACGATACTCAAATTGTCAGAACGAAATTTTTGGAACCAATATCGAGCATTTTTTTCATTGCTGGATCCATCTCCGAATGCCTGATTAATATTCCTCGAAGCTTGAGCTGCGGTATGATTTAATTCAAACTCGTACAAGAAGAATAGATGTAAATCGCGTTTCGTTTCCATCTGGTTTAGGATAAAAATAAAATAAAAATGGGATACAAAGACGAAAAAATATTACAAAATGAGTAAGAAGAATACCTTTAAGCTTTATACATAAAAATATCGAGCGCACGTTACAATGTATCTCTCTCAGTCGCAGCTGAACACAGTCTAAACAAAAAACGCCCGTTTCATCGTCTCCAACCTAATATTATCAACAAGGTGGTATACCAACTCATAATGCCAAAATTGCCACAACATATTTTAACAATATCTACCAAGGATAATGGTTTGGTCACAGACGAGGTCTGTACCTCGTCTGTGCTCTCGCCTTGGCTACCTCGTTCACCGGATTTGAATCCATTACATTTTTTTTTTAGGCGTTGTCTAAAAGATAGAGTGAATTCATGTTCAGGAGTGTTTTTTTAGAAGTTGATGATTTAAAGAAGCGTGTCAAAATGCACTGTTCTAATGTTAATGCAAATCAACTAAAAGCTGTAATGAGAAATGTAAAAGAACGCGTTAGAAAATGTTTAGCGTGTAATGGTGGAACATTCGAACACTTATTGTAATAAAGTACGTTTCTGACATAAAATGTCAAATATCTCGCGAAGTATTAACATTTTGATGACCTTGGGCTAGTACTTTTATACGCAGGATAATAAAAGGGATCGATTGGTTTAACAAAAAAAATGGGTTGCATTAAACAATAGAGTGCAATTGCACCTGGCCGGTGCATCGGTGCATCGATATAAAAAGTAAGGCTATAGGAAGTTTGAACGTATTATACCATATGATTTTTTTTTCTATCATTTATTTTTTTTGTTTTTACTTAAAAAAGAGCAGTAGCCTATATAATTGTCATCATAAAATAAAAGCATATCCTCAATTAACTTTCAAGGTTAACCTACAATTAGCATTTAATAAATGAATTAAAATGCATGAATTATTAAACGCAAAAGATTATCATTTATCACATTAATATTTAAGTTACTATTTTGAATCATTCAATTTTGTTCATGTTCAATTAAACATAATGCGCGTAGCTTCGAAATACGGTTCTACTTAAACGGAACTACTTCAAAGTTATTTTTTTATTAATCTTCATTTGAAATACACCGAACTATACTCAAATAGGAGCAAAATGAACAGAGCAGTAGCCAGTCATAGAAGGAAATACGCAAATATGGTAGAACTGTAACGCCGGGATTAATACAAACCGGAGGTGAGCGTAGTTAAACGATTCATTTTCTTCACAGGCTACGTTAGTCGAACATAAAATTATTTGTAACCTGCTAGCTGTGTCAGGTATGTCGCCAGAGTTATTGAGAAATTTTATCGGGGCTCTTTATCACCTCTATTCGAGATTCTAAGCGTGAGTCGCGCAAATACAATCAAAACTGCTGTTTGCAATTTCAAAGGGGAATGCCGGATATTATTGAAGGAAGCTGGCAATTTCCTGTGTCCTTATTACGCCTTGGAGATGTTAGTATCTATTGAAATCTTTTTGAAAGAGAAATGTTTTGTATCTATGCATTGAAGTTTACGAAAGCAAGCACAAGTTTTGCCTCCATTGTAATATTTGTAGCCATGGTGGTAAAATCTGGATAAAACTGGTTCTGTTTATTCAAATATTATCCCCATTCCAAAATAAGGTATGCCCCATAAAGGAAAATCAAACGGCTTTGTTAAGCCGATCGGGTTTCCGATGCGGATGCCTAATAATGCGATTTTTGAGAAAAACCCATTTCTTATTTTATGAAATTATTTCGACTGTTAAAGCCAGATGGCAAGGCCTGGAAATTGTTTTATGGACGCAGAGAATTTTATTTTTGCGTGCCACATGGTTGCCCGATGCACACCTGATTAAAACGCTTAAAAATACGTACAAAGAAGACTTTCAAACAAAATTTCTGGGAAATCAAATTAAAATCAAATTTCACAAAACAGAAAACCACTTGAAACTCAAGGAATTTTTCCTAGAAAACAATATTCAATTTCGCACTTACTTCACTCTTGGCAAAAAACCAATCTCCCTAGTCTTCAAGGGCCTACCAAAAATAGACCATGAGGAGTTACTTTCTGAACTTAAAATATCAGAGCTTCAACCCACCTCATGCCGTGAAATTCAAAAAGATCCCCTATCCCAATATCCAGCTTACAAAATCACTTTCTCTGCCAGGACTAACCTACAAAAAATTAGAAAAACAGGTATCATTTTTCACTTCAAGATATATTGGGAGAAATATGACTCCAAAAAACCCTTTATTCAGTGCTTCCGTTGCCAAGCGCACGGGCATACTTCGGCCGACTGTAATAAGAACCCAAATTGTGTCGAATGTGCGGGAAAACACACCCGTGAATGCATAAAAACCCCAGATACCCCAGCAAAATGCTTCAATTGCAAGGGTGACCATCCGGCTAACTACGACCAGCACCCGGCTTCACTTGCCTATTTAGCCAAACGTGCCACACCAACAATTTCACTAAACCATGCTAGCGTTCTAGCTCCAGACCCACACCTGCACAAATCCTATGTGCAAACAGCATCCCAGAAACCCATCCCTGGTAAAGATCAAGACGACATTAATGCCATTTTTGACACGACAGTCCAAATTAAATCCCAATTAGCATAAAGACTCAAAACTAGTACCACCAATTCAGAAAGAATGATGGGCNACCTAATGATCATCTGGCCGCTTCAATTCCAAACACAAATCTCAACAGCCTACACCAATAGAGATAAGGCTGACTACCTAACATATTTCAACAAATCCACCAAACAACAAACCATTCCATCTCTCCNAAAAATACAGGGAAACTGAACAAACCTTTAAAGGAGGAGGAGTAGACATCCTTATAAACCAAAATTACATAATAGACAACATATCACAATCCGACACAGGACAAATAGAATCAGTTTTCATACAAATTAAAACCAAGCCAATCCTAACAGTATGGGCTGCCTACTTCCCACCAAATCAAAAACTGAACCCTCAGCTACTTGATTCCTTAATAACACATGAAACCCCCTTCCTCATTGGGAAGGGGGGGGGATCTCAACTCTAAACACAGGCTCTGGAACAATCATTCCACAAACCCAAAGGGTAACACCCTCTACAACCACATCAACCATAACACCTATCACATACTGCACAGCTGTAGCTATATATACAAAGTTCCAAACCACAAAAGCTCCAACATGGACATCTTCCTCGCCAATACCTCAACCCAAACCAAATGTAAAACAATCCAAGACCTCTCATCAAACCACCTCCCAATTCTGCTCGCTCGTCTAAACAAGGACACATCATTTAACAATAAAACATTAACGAATATCAACTGGGACTTGTACAAAAAACTAACAGACAAACATTGGATAAACACAGATCTCCTCTTTCCTCAAGACATAGTTAATTAAATAGATAGATTGGAAAAAACCATTCATAAAGCGTTGAACCAGGCCATAACTAAAACTAACACCTATACTCGTTCATTTATACCAGACCTTAAACTTCTAACACTAATTAAAAACAGAAACGGACACAGACACAAATACCAACAAAGATGACACTCAAAGCACAAATTGACCAGAAATTATCTCACTACCTGCATAAAGAACTACATTACTCGCATAAAACAAACACACTGGCATCATCAACAACTGGAAACACTCGGCACGACTAAAAACTCTCTCTGGAAAGTGTATAAAACCTTCAAAAACAGCCTAATGATCATCTGGCCGCTTCAATTCCAAACACAAATCTCAACAGCCTACACCAATAGAGATAAGGCTGACTACATAACATATTTCAACAAATCCACCAAACAACAAACCATTCCATCTCTCCCTGGGACACAAGTTCTACAAGTAACATCCAAAACACTAAACAATACAGAAACCATAGATACCGCATTCAGTACCCTTGAAGCATTTAAACAACAAATTAACACACTAAAAAACAATGAAGCCGCAAGTGCAGACAGCATCATACCAGCACAAATCAAAAACCTTGCTAATAAACCACTCTTGCAACTATACTACATCCTCAGACAGGCCTCCAAATTGTGTTACTTTCCAACCACGTGAAAAAGAGCCNCAAATTAACACACTAAAAAACAATGAAGCCGCAAGTGCAGACAGCATCACACCAGCACGAATCAAAAACCTTGCTAATAAACCACTCTTGCAACTATACTACATCCTTAGACAGGCCTCCAAATTGTGTTACTTTCCAACCACGTGAAAAAGAGCCAAAATTATGGCCTTCCCAAAACAGCACAAAACCAAATCTGATCCTCAAAACTATTGCCCTATCAGTCTCATCTGTATCACCAGCAAAATCCTGGAAAAACTAATTCTATCCAAACTCAAACATCACCTCAGATTCAACAACATTATTATCCACGAACAATTTGGCTTCAAAGCAGAACACTCCACCATTCTGCAAATACTCAGAGTTATAGAACACATCATAATAGAATTTAACAAAAATAGGATCACAGCCATGGCTCTTTTAAATATCCAAAAAGCATTCGATACCCTCTGGCATAACAGCCTGATCCTTAAACTGCAAAACATCAACGCACCAATAGCACTGGTCAAAATAATGCACAGCTTCCTCACTAATAGAACCATCCATGTTTCAGTAGCCAGGGAAACTGTCTTCGCCCAAACAAATTACAGCGAATGTCTCACAAGGCTCAATTCTAGGTTCAATCCTATTTAATATATTCATCAATGCCTTTCAATCTCAAAGGATGTCCACACAGCCATATACACAGATGACACCGCTCTCTACGCATCCTTGTGGCAACCACAGCAGGCAGCCCTCAAACTTCAACATCACATGGACAAAGTGCTCACGTTTCTCACCTAGTGGAAACTTGGAGCGAACGTGGGCAAGACCAAGACTATTCTTTTCAACATAAAACCAAACTGATATCCACCCAAACTCCCAATGGGACAACACACAATAGACTGGAAAACGCAAGTGAAATACCTCGGCGTTTTAATTGATGTAAAACTAACCTGGAAGCTGGCCATTGAAGACCGTGCAAGAAAAGCAGTAAGCATAATCAGAATGCTGCATCTACTCATAGACAGGGGCATTTCCCTACCGATGAGACAAACTACATATTTACCTTGCATGCATCCTATCTATCCTCACGTATGGGACTCAAGCATAGAGCCCTACAGCTAAAACACACTTACTCAAATTGTAAGGAGCACAAAATAGGTTCCTCAAAATCATTCTTAATGTACCCAGAGATTATCTCACAATCAAATTCCACCATGAAACTGGCATCCCTTACCTCCTAACATGTATCAAAACGCTCACAGTTAATATATTTAACTACACTCAGAGTAACCTTCTAATTAGATGCATTGGTAACTACACATTAACGACATCTTACTGAAAAATAAAGTCAACATTCCACGACTCCTACTAACCATCCTCACTTCTTAATAAAAATCCAGCCTAACAGGTTTTTCAAAGTTTTTCCTGCATGACGCGTGACAATAATCAATACTAACGGGTAAAGCGGGTAATAGGCAACACAAACTGCACCTGGAACTGCACCTGGAACCGCACAAACCCACGCAAGGGAAATTTATATATATATATATTTAAAAAAAAGGACGACAAATTTTAAACTCGAGATTCAAGGATTAAGGAAGAATCGTCCAGTAACCATTTGACTTTAAGAAGCGCAGTACAGCCTGCCATATTTACATGCTACGTATTAAATAATGCTGATGCCGACCCAACCTTCATTACAAGAAGGACGGGAAGTTTGCGTTAAACAGGCTTAGGATAGAAAATGGAACATTTCTCTGATACGATAATTCTAGGACTCACACAAGTGTTGCAACAACAGACAATTCAACGCCACAATTTTTTAGTTTTTTCACATCTACTGTACAGTCTAGACGGTAGTTTTCATCTGTTTCCATAACTAAAAGAAGCCAGTACAGTATTTCAGCTGTGTTAAAAAAGATCAAACTGTGCGTGTGCAACAATAGTGAAGCCTTGGCGAAGGTTTATTGATACGGGTAATGTTGATAACTATAAGAATGATACAGTGTTTATGGAAAGAGAAAAAATAAGCAATACTTGTACTTATGAGCAGTTTCAAAATCGTATACATTACGTTTGTTAGGGTGCCATATTAACCTCACTTTTAAAAGTTCCTAAAATTTTTATTTTCATGATACATATTAAATTCATTTAAAATTGTTTTTCTTTTGCTTTCACCTTTTATCACACATAACCTTATCAGTTTAAAATAAAATAAAACAACTCTTGTGGAATACAAAATTTCTGTCCAAGAATTTTATATGATCATAATAATATATTTAACTAACTAAATTTGTAGATAAAATAATTATTCATGTGTAAATCTGCATTTAATAATCTTTTTTTTTTGTTTATTATCTATATAGGGTGTCCCAAACACTCTGAAGGAGCCGGAAATGGGAGGTTCCAGAGATGATTTCAAGCAACTTTTTCCTTTGAGAAAATGTCAAATTTGCTTTGTTAACGAGTTATTAATGAAAAACACCGACCAATCACAGAACGAGAAAGGCAGCCGGCAACCAGCGAAAGCGTTGTCTCTGCGCCACGCTTGACTTCAACGAGTATCTCAGAATGAATCGAAAAATTAAATTAAATTTACTCAATCGGTAAAAAATTCGCCTGCTGTTTGAAAATATGGCTCATTGTGCCACTGTACCGATCTTGACCCTTCACGACCTAGGTATGTTGACCTCACCATACATTCTTTAACGTTTGGTGGTGTCGTATATCTGCAATCCGGTACGCAGTAAATCACTTCGTTTGTCAAGGGTCAAAATCAGTACAGTGACACAGTGACCTACATTTTCTAGGAGTAGGTGAATTTTTTGCCGATTGGATAAGTTTAACTTAATTTTTCAATTTATTCCGAGTTACTCGGACAAGCGCGGCACAGAGATAACGCTCTCGGTGGCGGCCAGCGACCTTTCTCGCTCTGTAATTGGTTGATGGTTTTCGTTAATAACTCGTTAACAAAGCTGNCAACTCTTGTGGAATACAAAATTTCTGTCCAAGAATTTTATATGATCATAATAATATATTTAACTAACTAAATTTGTAGATAAAATAATTATTCATGTGTAAATCTGCATTTAATAATCTTTTTTTTTTGGTTTATTATCTATATAGGGTGTCCCAAACACTCTGACGGAACCGGAAATGGGAGGTTCCAGAGATGATTTCAAGCAACTTTTTCCTTTGAGAAAATGTCAAATTTGCTTTGTTAACGAGTTATTAATGAAAAACACCGACCAATCACAGAACGAGAAAGGCAGCCGGCAACCAGCGAAAGCGTTGTCTCTGCGCCACGCTTGACTTCAACGAGTATCTCAGAATGAATCGAAAAATTAAATTAAATTTACTCAATCGGTAAAAAATTCGCCTGCTGTTTGAAAATATGGCTCATTGTGCCACTGTACCGATCTTGACCCTTCACGACCTAGGTATGTTGACCTCACCATACATTCTTTAACGTTTGGTGGTGTCGTATATCTGCAATCCGGTACGCAGTAAATCACTTCGTTTGTCAAGGGTCAAAATCAGTACAGTGACACAGTGACCTACATTTTCTAGGAGTAGGTGAATTTTTTGCCGATTGGATAAGTTTAACTTAATTTTTCAATTTATTCCGAGTTACTCGGACAAGCGCGGCACAGAGATAACGCTCTCGGTGGCGGCCAGCGACCTTTCTCGCTCTGTAATTGGTTGATGGTTTTCGTTAATAACTCGTTAACAAAGCTGAATTTGACATTTTCGCAAAGAAAAAAGTTGCTTAGAATCACCTCAGGAATCACCTCTTAAAGGGACTTGCAGACCTTTTGGAACACCCTGTATTACGCTTTCAAGCGGAAAGTTCATGAAACACAATAGTTATTATTTTGAAGACTATAATTTACTGTACTAATTTTTACAAAATAAACTTTTCGCAGAAATCAAACAAAAGCCTATAACTCAGCCTAGAGTTAATTCAAATTGTTATAAAATTTTATCTTTCACTTTTTGATAAAAGATTTTAATACTAAAATACGTTTAACTATTTTAAACTTCTAAATGTATATGTAAAAAGTATTAATTTTTGATACAAAATATAAATAAAATTTATTTTAATTTAAACTTTCTTACTAATAGAATGTATATTAAATATACGGTATATTCGTACGTATATATGCGATTTACGAACAAGTAAAATATTTGAAATATGAAAATGGACATTGGTTTGTCAGTATTTACGAATAGTACGCGAGGATCATTTCACGTTAAATCGATAATTTTTTTCGCTCGATATCTGAACTATAATATCTTCACAATGGAATATGATGTAAGCAGTCTATACAAAATTAAGAGAGTTTTAGTTCACCGTTTTACCGCTTTTAAATTATGTAAAAAATATAAGGTTTTGAATTTTGCGATTTTTATCCATTTTTATAATTGGATTGTATTTATGAATAATTTTTTTCTAGGAAACTATTTGTCACGTTTAATTGATCGTTCTTTTATTTAAAACGAATTTTGTGGTTGAAGAATCATTTCTACAACCTCGAAAATTAGAAGAAATTCTTATTTTCCGAATTTCGGTTCTAGGTCGCGTTTTTAAAAATTAAAAAACAATACTACTGTATTCCTTGAGGTTTTTTTTATAAGTCTGTTTTTAAATATGGCTCATCAGTAACGTCCTACTAATTGTAAGCGGTTGTAGATACAGAAATGAATCGCGTGTTGCGCTATTATGGTTGGCTATTTGTATCATTATTCGCATTGATTCAGTGAAGTTTACAAACAAAATCAACATATTTTATAGTTGCCTCAGTGGTGTCATTTATACCTGCACAAAAGTTTCTCTAATTTCCTCTGTGCGAATTTAAAAAAAAAACTATTCATTTTACTGTTCTTTTAATTATAATACTTGGAGTCTCCGAAATAAAGATAATAAACCATGGGATTACTAGGACTTCACACATTTTGCCAGCATTTTTGGTTCGCAATGTTACTTCAACGTGGCAATAAACTTGTAGAATGCTACACATTTATATATGGAGAAAAGTTGCTTAATATGGGGAGGATTCTGAGTATGGAGTCATGTACTTAAGATCTAATTAAGAAAGAGGTCACTCTATTCTTGAATGCTTTAAGTGGTACAGTTTCGTCATTTTTCCTTATTGAACAAAAAGACAATCGCATGATTGTTGCAATTAATATAAAATATAAATTTAAAATATTAATAAATATTAATAAATATTAACATTTCAATCAATCAATATTAACATAACAATCTTTTAACAATGTTCATGTCATTTGTATCTATAGATTTGCAAGTGAACTGTCGAAAATGGTGCTTCGGTAATGTTGCAATCCCTTTAACCAAAATGGCCATAGTCATTGTATAAAAGAACTGACAAAGAGAAGACTTGTGCAACGTGTTCTGTGTAGTTATATTACAAAAAAAAAAAAAAAAAGAAAGGAAACGGCTGAAACTGTACTTGCTGAATCAGGGCCATTTGGATTATATCGTATAGATGCGAAAAATAATAGTAGTAGTTTAAGCAATATATTGATGACATCTGTAAGAAAGTTTCCACTGACAAGTAAAATTTTGAAGTTCGATACAAGAATATTAGAAAAAATAGACCGATTTCATAAAATAAATAAAATCAGGTTTGGTAGGAAGAGTGTATTACTTTTTTATAATCGTTCTTAAGTCTGTTTAGTACTATAGTACTTGTCTTTTTCAGGGAACTTTGATGTACGTAGCTTTCCTTTAATTAACGTTGAAAGATATTTCATTGATGTTCAGAACATGTAGAGATACAGAATTTTTCGATTCGTAGTTTTATAGTTTCTTAGAAAGATCATTAGTAAGAATTATTGGAAATTATTCAGTTATCAGTACAGATTTATTTTGTTGCATTATAATTCATTCCTGGTACATAGTCTAGTAGGTACATATATCAACATGCGATGGAATTCAAATAGATATAATTGTTTAGGAATATATATACTTTTTTTAATGAAATTTGTGCAATTCTAGCAAAGATCTGCAGTTATTGAACGAAATTTTTTTATTTTTATTTATATTTTACAGATATAAAACTGTCTTGTATTTTGGAAAAATGTATATATGTACTTTGATAAAATAATTCTTACACATACGATTCAATTCAATTGAATCCAATCATTGTTTTTCTTCGATCTTGAATTACTAAAAACTTGGTAAGTCTCGTTATGCAGTAAAATGTTATAAAACATTAATTTCGTACAACATTAACTGAAATTTTAATAATTTTGCCATGGACTATTTCATTTAATCCATTTTCCCTCTTTTAAAAGAAACATTTCATTTTACATATGTATATTTAGTGTCTATAGTTGGTATGAATAATAACCTTCGTGCAAAGAGGTAATCTTCATATTTATTTAAAAGAAAATTGAGATCTTTGTTCTAAAGGCACGTCAAAGTACTGAATTTTAAATGAAAATCAAGGATTTCGAAGTGCAAATGTTCTTATTAACTTTATTTTTAAATATACACTCAGAGTATAGTTTTATTAAATGTTACTGCTACTGTTAAGATACTAAGAATAGACATAATAATGTAATACTGATTAAGTAACAGTTTCAATAGCACTGAAATGTAGCTGTACGTAACTATAAACATTTTATTATTCTGAATTGTGTAAACTTCCGATTAAAGAAAGAATGTTACCTCAAAATTAAGAATTTTTATGTTTACATAAAAAAAGAGCATTAGTTTCAGAAACTATTTATTCAATATGTATTCCTTTAATTATACATTATTATATTGACTAATACAGTTCATTGTTTTTATTATTTTAAATATCAAAAATCGCTATAGAAGATACGTATAATTCTATTTAAAAAATACACGTAGTTAAATTTAAAAATCACATTTATTCATTGAAAAATATGTTCAATGCATAAGATAGCTTGAAAATTTTTCTAGTTTAATTAAAAACGTTAGTCATTTTAAGAATACTCACATCGATCACAAAGACGGAATGTGATTTATAAAATACTGTATAGGTTTCGAAGATGACTTCGATCTCAACCATTTCATAAATATGGAGAATAGTAATTTCATATTTTTCATATTTATTTTTACTGTATAAAAAATAATGGTATATAACTTATGAAATGTTTGGTAACAAAATTGACCGATTTCGTATATGAAACAATTTTAATGTTTTTCTGCTGCATGCAACCGTTTCAAAACGCCAGTCATTTAACATCAACCACTTTTTACACTGCTAGTCATAATTATAAGGCACAGGTGAGTAAAATCGATCTAATTTATCATAATATCGATAAAAATGACGATTCTGAAAAAATAAATTCGTATGCACAACTTCGTTGTTTAAAATAATAAGATAAATATTGTTTTTGACCGCGTTATAATTATAAAACAGTTCAACAAATAACAGTTTTATTTCAATTACCGATTAAAATCAGTTTTCCAACAAGATAACGCCAGCGTTTACAAAAGTCGTTGTTTAAAATAATAGGATAAATGTGGTTTTCCATAACTGACAGGCCGGCATGTTGCCCCGTTTTAAATCCATTGGAGAAAATTTAGGTGATTTTTGTTCGCTGCATTTATGGAAATCAGTACCAATATTAAAACGCTAATGAATTTAGCACATCGATAACGCACGCGTGGAGCAAACTATCGACAAATACGCTTCAAAATTTGGTAAATAGTATGCCAAATTGTATTTTTAATATTATTCAGCATAGCGATAATTATAGTGATTAGTGAACGTTGTATTGTTACTTTATAATAAAATAAAACTGTTATACGTTGAAATGCTTTATAATTATGACACGGTCGAAAACCACATTTTTTCTGTTATTTTAAACAACCAAGTTATGCGTACGAATTTTTTTTCAAAATCGTCATTTTTATGAATATTTTGATAAATTAGATCGATTTCACTCACCACAAATATGTGGAAGACGGTGAAACTGGAAAAATTTGGGGTGCCCTATAATTATGACGAGCAGTGTATTTGTCACTCTATATAAAAATTCAAAACAATCCAATTTTTGACGGAAGTTTATGATCAGTTTTAGATGCAATTTCCAACTCATGAAAAATTGTAATACAGTAATGATGAATGTAACGTAATTTTTAAACTATAACAACCCTACTGTATTAGTTTACGTAACAGTATATATATATAAATTCTATGATGAATAAATCTAAAGACAAATCAAGAAAAAGTTATAAAATTAAAAATTATCAATTTCGAAGTAAACGGCTGGCAATGCGTAACTTCAGGCATATTAACTAATAAATCAACTATATTAATATAAATAAATATAGTATTGTTGGATGATGATCACTTCAGTAAATTATCTGTTTGCACTCATATTGAAGTTGAAATTTTCTCAATGGAAATTTTTTTCGTGATACGTGTTTGCTTTTGCATTTAAGTTACGTTCACAAAAAATCTGTGACAGACTACGGTGTTCGGTTTTTTGCCAATCGAAAAGAATCGAGCACGCGAGAAATAATTGGATTTGCTTTTCACTTACCCTGAAACTCCTTCCTGGCTGCGCTGACGGAAGTTACGATGTTGGCCACGTGTCCGAGCACCGTGGCGAACAGCAGCAGACCAAACAGTAACTGAGCTATCACAAACAAGTACTCGCCCTTGCTTCTCGGCCTGAAAATAAAGAAGAGAAAAAGGTATATTTCGTCGATGAGATGAATGTACGTGTAATTACTCAATTAAACTTGTGATGCATTATACGTTGAAAAGAATATAACTGTATAGCTGTTTGGTATAAATTATTTATATAGCTGATCTATATTTATTGTTAGTCATTAAAATATTAAAATGACATTTATCGTCGTTTAAAAATTGAAAACAACAAAATTGCTGTACATCAAATCATTTGGTACGTAATTTTGTAATCAAATATGTTTTTTGTTATGTAAAGATAAAAAAAGTGTTTAATTTCTTGAATTGAGAAACGATTTAACATTACTTTGTGCTACTGGTAATAGTAGTAAGTATTATTTCATTGGTACAAAATAACGACTAGGAATACGTATAAATAATTAATAAATAATTTAATTCCTTTTTCTATTATAAACACTTCGTACTTTAGAAATGGTCATTGAATATGTTGAAACAGATTTTAGTTCTGGTTTATTTTTATACTATTTTAAAATATATCATTCCTAGACTTTCTAGACTTCGTTTGTAATTTTTGAAAATCACAATGTGTAAGCGTGTAAAAACGAAATTGGCAAGTATTTGCAAAAAATTGCTTGAAATATAAATTTGGGTATTTTAAGGAGCAAAACAAATACCTAAATCATTTTAAAAAATATATTAGGGGAAGATGTGGTAATTCCGAACACCAAAGAAAGAAAGAAACACCATTAAAAACCAATGAAATTATATAATTATAAAATCAACTTTTATCGTATTTCAAACCTTGGTTAATAATCTTTCAGTTCAGTTATATTTTCTTAAACGATAATAATACTAAAATTAAAATTTGAACAAAAAACAAAACCTTTCCCATTGGGATTTACCCCGACCTCGTTTGAGTAATTGCGAACAGCTCGTTGAGCAAAACCGAACCACTTGGGCTAATTACGAATTGCATCGTTTGAAGCCTTGTAAACTATAATCTTTGGCATATAGTATACTATAAAATCTATTTATAGTCACCAAATTCACACTTTCAAACCATATATTCAACATGATTACAAATAATTACAAGAAGTTCATCAAGTCACGAAACAAGCAAAAGTTAGATCAAATTCTATGAAATATTTTAACTGGTCTTATCTTGGAAAGTGTACGTAACTTCCTAAATCGAACAAGGCTACAATATTAAACCCTTGCGCTACCATTTATCGTAGCAAAATCCAGGACAAAAGTGTAGCGGTCGACGCTCGCTGAACGCTATTATGTTTAGGTTTTAGCCCTTATCTTCGTTAGCCGTTTTCTAGAAATTTGTCACCACGACTCTCACTCGTAATATTCATGTTTGGCTCAAAATTGTGACCACGAGTCTCACTCGCGATATTTATATTTGACCCGAAATTGTGACCACGAGTCTCACTCGTGACATTCGTGTTTGGCCTGAAATTGCGACCACGAGTCAGACTCGTCAAAGTATGACAAGGGGTTAAGCATAGAGGAGGATACCGTAGACGCGTTGTTAAACGGAAGATGGAGAACGGGAACATGGAAATATGGTGTCATTAAATTGTAACATATGAAAGATTCATTTGAACCATTTTTGTTTTCCAAAAATATACTGTACATTAAAACAAATAGTTTGTCTATAGTCTATAGTATACCTACGAAAAATTGAATATCGATACATTTTCTTTTATTTCGTCTGTCTTTTAATTGGAATGATTTTGAAAGGTTTTTTAGTATTTTTCTTTTGCAACGAACACATGTTTTAAATCGTACAATGAATACACGTTTATGAATGATGTTAAAAATGTATCACCTAAAATATAAAGTATTATTTAGTTCGTTAACCTTATGTTCCCGATTTATCTACTACTGATTATCACTTCTTCCGACATCTACACTAGGCAGTTTGTTACATGAATGAACATTTCTAAACCAAGATAGGTAATACATTCTTTGGATTTTTTAAAATCCAGAAGATCAAGATTTTGTTAAAATGGAATTAAAATTATTGTAACTCGTGTGCAATAATTCCTCGATTTAAGTGACCCTTATTTTGTTTAATAAAAGTGTATTCGTTAAAAACTGCAGGAAACAGATATTTTATACGCTACGGAGAAATATTTTACTTCTTTCACTTTTCTACATTTAAGTTGTAGAATTCTCAATTATCTACTTTACTATAACTAGATAATTAAATATCTACTCTCTGTAATTTCAACGAAAAATGTCTAGTTAAGAATGTCTAATTTATCAAATTATCTCTCAAGAAATTATCGTCGTCTAAATGTTTGACAGTGATCCTCATTTGCACTTTTGTGCACGATGATGATCTCTCGAGAATTTTTCTAGATTCTAGATTGTCATTTTTGTCTTTAATGTTTTCCTTTATTTTTATATCCAATAATGTACATTACTCAATTAGCACAGGAATTTAAATTGTCTAAAAGTATAAAGTGCTAAACTAGAATAGCATTGATTAAATAAAAAAATGTTATAATCTCCTAACTTAATATCTTCTTTAAATATTTTCCTGTATCAATACTGTACACAATTTTGAAACTATTTTATAAAGTTATACGCAGAAACATGAAATGCAATTTCACGTAAGAAAATATTGAAGCTCGCTAAAGCATTCCTGTCGATACGACAATTATTAACAAAAATATAACTTTGCTTTCGCGGAATTTTTTATATCTTTGCATAGTAGAATAAAAATGTACAACTTGTTGCTGTTTCTAGAATTATCCTGCATATTATAAACTTAACCCAATTATTATGTTGCACTATATTCCGTGTTGCATAAGTTACAGGTGATCTACCATAATTAGCAGAACTAAAACATTCATTAGACGAACAAAGGTATTATTTAACTTACTACTCTTGAAAAATAAATATAAAAAAATTTCACCACAATTGTCATATTTCTATAATAATTCCAAAATAGATGTTATATTCGGTTTCAGGTTTAAGATTCTATTAAAATTTAATTTTTATGTAGAACAAAGCGTAAATAGAAACAATATAACGCATCATGACAAAAGATCAAATTACCTGGGCAGATCACCGATGGTGGTGAGGGCCAGCGTGCACCAGTAGTAGCTTTGCAAATACTGTTTCACAACGTCTGCGGTCTCGGAGTCGCTGAATACCCAGTTTTTACTGCCGAACCCGTTGTTCTTATAAATAATGTGATAGAGGCACCCATTCCAGTGAAAGATCACCAGTAAATAATGTATCAAGGAGGTGGAGCGGAATAAATTCGGATAGTTGGTGTGTCGCTCGGTTCTGTCCATAAACGCCCAAAACCTGTATAACAATACACCAAAGAAGATTGCATGAGATTCCATCGCGCATGTCACGGTGATTTTTCACCTACAAATTTTGAAATTCCTATTTCAATATTGTGCTAAAAATTTCATTGCGGTTGGTGCTGCGGAATTTTCATTCGATCATACGCCAGATACAGTAATATGCACATTAATTCACGTTTTGTTTACTGTCCAATCTTTTATTCTTTATTTATTTCCCTGTTTTTATTAATTTTGTATTAAAAAAAAATAAAATATGTAATCGAACCTGTATATAAAATTTAATTTTTTAACATTTGATAACATTTTTTTTTTTTATTACAAATTTAAAGCTCATAAATTTCCACTTATCTTTATCTTTTGCTTTTGATTGGTATTATAAAATATGTATATTGTATTTTTGTGATAAATTGGTAAATGTTCATAAATCGAAGTTAGTATTTATAATAACTTTGAATTATAACAGATAAAGGTAGATTAAATGTAGATTTATCTTATCAATTTAATACGATTATTAAAGTAATTTATAGATACTACACTTGGTTAGGATATATGATTTTTTTATTATTATTTGATACCTATTGACATTTGATGTTCTTTTTTATGTTCGTTAAAAAAATTTTCATATTTTTTATCTTTGGTGCAACTGTACAACTTTTTTTTATGAAGAAAAACAGGTAAAATTGAAATTTGACTTTAAACGTTTAATAATTTAACGCACAAAGAAATAAATATTCTGAATAACTTGAAAACTTTTTTCTTCGCTATTGCATTGAAATTTCACAGAAGTATAACACACTCAAAATTTATTCGTCGCAATCATTATTATTATTCCGTGGAATAAAATCATTTAAGAATCGAAGAATAATTAACAAAACAGTAGCTTATTCATTATTCAGAATAAATTACGCTGAAAATAATGATCAATATCAACTTCCTTTCAAATTATTAAAACCAACTTCCTCCCAATAATTTGAATACGTTATTAACCCATTACACATATTTGGTTATAAAATATTGAAGCCAGTTAATTACGTACTAACATGCAATAATATTATAAAAAACAAAAATACAAGGTATACTAACCGGTATATTTTTACGAGCCTAAAACTTCGAAGTATACTGTTGAATCCTATAGATAAGTATAAAAAGTCGAGAGGCAGCAGGCACAGGATGTCCATGTAAAACGTAGTACTGTTTGTATAGTGATTCCGTAATTTCGTCGCGTCGGTTTGCAAGACACCGTCTTCTAAGTATCCTGTTCGAATGTGAAATACTATATCCAGTACGTATAAAAAATCGGAGAAGTAGTCCAAGCAGAACCACACCCAACGCGTTTCGCCTGTATAACAAAACAATATTTTTGTTTAAATACATATGCAATTTTAAGCATACATGTTTCTAAACACTAGAATTTATATAAAAAATAACCAATTGTAATTGTATTTGTAATATAACTTCATGTTTAACAAATTCTATTTTCCATTTGTAAATATGGAATTAAATGGAAGTAGTTCTGTTAGATTTTGACGAAACAGATAATTATTTATAAAAGTTATATGAAATTTTTATCATCGCCATTTATTATACATTTGATACCAATAAATTTTCGTTAAAAACTTTTTTTTGTTAGATGGCAACAAATGGCTGAGAAATCGTGCGTCGTATTACATGGAACACCCTGCATATAATACTAAGGAGGATTTTTATTTAGTCCGATATATTCGTAAAAATAATACGAATAACAATGTGTCATATGTTTATACACTGCTTGTCATAAATATAAGATACCCTAAATTTTTTGAGTTTATCAAAATACTGATAAAAATGACGATTTTGAAAAAAGATTCGTATACATAACTTTGTTGTTTAAAGTAGTAGGATAACTGTGGTTTTTGATCGCGTCATAATTATAAGCAACTTCAACGAATAATAATTTATATAAATAATAATAATAATAATAATAATAATAATAATAATAATAATAAATATTTTATTAATCAGTTTATTAACAGTGACAAAGCGTTTTTCTTACACAAATAATAATCTTTGACAAAATTTGTTTTCTCAGGAACAAACGATTCGCATCGAGATAATGTAATCGAGTCGCAGAAAACAAGACTAACCGTTTATCTCTTGGAAGGCGAACCTGTAGATGATGACCCAAAAGTTGTAGAGAAAGGCGAGGGAGACTACCATCGACCAATAGTAACAGAGACGTCCCGCGGGATCGAAGATGAAGGACCAATTAGGAGCACCTGTACGAAAACCCTTTGTTCCCGCTTGCCCAGGATAACCTCTGCTACCACGTTGCTGCTGTTGCTGTTGCACCGTATATCTCCTACAAGAAAATAACGACACAACGACGTATGAAAAGATCCAAGAAATTCATACTAGTTTTTTTATTTTATATTGCAAACTTTTGTCTCTTTTGTAGAATTTTTTTTTCGTCTCTTTCTAATCGATCTTTTTACACGTAGAGTGGTTTTAGTTTCAATAGATAAACTATTGGAACGATACTGGTCTCAATAACGAAAAGAGCAATATAGGTGCTAATCTATAATTAATTGGGTTTTATTATTACGATGTTTTCATATTATAAATATTACTCATAGTTATCCATATCAAAGGTTAGTGGGTTTCTTACGCTATTTATAAAACAAAACGTTACGGTTAAAGATGTTTGAAGTTATGTTACTTCTATTTGTCAAACTAATTTGTAATGATAATCATATGTAATTTGAAAATTTAATAATTGTATGTCTATTTTTGTATACAGCTCTGTTTTTCTCATGTTTGATGCTACTGTGCATAGAAACGAGAAACACTGTGTATAGTACACACTGCATATAGTTTATTGCAAAAAATATTTGAAAGTTCTATGTAAAATTTCGTGTTAAGAACAAAAACTGTTTGTTAAAATTTTGTCGTAAAATTAATAACAAATATATAATTATACAACTTGCAATTAATACCACTTGCAATTATTATATAATTATAAACCTAATGGTTTATTAATGATTAATGTCGCATAAGTTACAAGGTTATCAGCAACAGCCTGAAAAACGTGTTCTAAGTAATTACATTTTATTATTTAGATTATATTAGTTTGTTAGTAAATTTGGTCTTTTTTATCAATTCCAGTACGTCAATAATTTTTTTGTCTTCAAAGTTATCTTCTAACACGGGTTTTAATTTAAAATCGCGAGGTGTACTATTTTGTGTTACCTATGAATAGGTAGTATTGCTAGTATTATTTATACTACCATAAATAACTACTTCAATAATTAAGAACAAATTGCAATAAAATAGCGCATCTCAGTTTCATTACGCACAAATATTTGTATGTAAAAACATTTAATAAAGCATTTAATAAAGCATTTAATAAAGCACTGCATTAGATCCTGTAATAAGGTATGTATGTATGTATGTTATTATGTAGGTATACTTATTGTATTTACATTTCATATGTAAATAATAAACATCATATATACCTACGTTTTATGTTATTCACATCCTATAAATTATATTTGGCATACATTTCCGGATCAATCAACCTTTAGTCTATCCAATCAGAGATTTGACTTTATAGCAAAGGGGAAAAGAAAGTCTGCTGTACTTTTGTACCGATTGTAAAATTATTTTAAGAAAGTTTTTCAAAACAGAAAATAGATAAAGTGGAAATTGAATAGCAAGGTGTAGTATCATTTTACTTTCAGTCAGTTTCGTACAATATTATTGTTCATTCCGTTGTCTAAACGTTTTAATAATTACTCTCTTGTTCCGCGAATATTTAAAAATCTCTGAATATTTAATTTTCCATCTCTATTACATTTTTACCTTTTTTATCTTACTAAAAATTAAATATACTTCTTTTTTTCCATAAGTAAATAAATGAAAACAATTTTCGTTATTCTCAAACAAGCTATTACATTTTTTTGATTCAGAAATACTTTTTTCTTCGTATTTTATGTACATCGTATCTTTTTCAAACTGCACCCATCTGCATAGTCTACCACTTGTTACACTCGCTTACTTCTGCAAAATAACACAAGGTTTTCATTTCAATATTTTACAATATTTGAAGTATGCTTTCACATTATTCAAATAATATATTTCAAAAATGATTAAGCGAATAATATATTGTTTTATTTGGAATAATTGTACGTGAGTTTATTTGAATATAAAAATTATTTTTATACAGATTATTTCGTTATTTGAGATTTCCACCCTACAAAACTTTCGACTGGAAAGAATTCATATTCTTTTCAACACGTGTCTGTCCACGTAAATAATCTATACGCTTACATACAAGAATTGTACGCAAAAAAAGTCCATACACACACTGCGATTATTCTGACTGTTTAATATATACGAATAATTTGCACACCACGTATGATCACTGAAAATTAGAAGAGAATGGAACAAGTGGACAAGTCGACACGGTACTGACCAAATGTCTAATAAACGTTTCCACCTATCATTTTCCTTTCGATTATTACCAGAGAAAAAAATCCTTTCACGTTCAAAGGGCAGAAAAGAACGTAAACACGTGATACTGTTAAATGTAATTCACTCATGTTCTTGTCTATATAGTGACTACCGAATTAATGGTTGATGCTTACTGGTTTAGGTTTTACAAAATTCTTTCTAGAACCAAGTGTGCTACATATTTACACTAAAAATTGTAGAAAGTGAAATTTTGCCTGACCAATTAAAACTAAGCTTTGCCCTTGGCTTTTGTACCTACGGTTCACCTTGTCCGAAGTAGGGTTAAGAGGCGAGAAATCATTAGATGTGTAGTGGGCAATTGTACTGAAGTATCAAGCGAGATATAGAACATACATCTGTTTCAAGAAAACTGTGGAGCTTTCTTAAAACCTCACTTGTCTTGCGTGTAAAATTTAATTAATTTCAGAGTGTAACTGATACCTTCGAAAATGCGAAAATGTTTTGTACTCGCATCGTAAACTCGATCCATGAAAGCGTTAGCAAATAAAAAAAATCTTAGCAATACAGAACGAATTGCATGGATAAAAAAAACACAGTATTTCATATTTGCATGTAACGTTTGCATATTAAAAATAGCAAATGATTTTGTTAAATGGGAGAGTGTTTTTATGGCAATGTTGTGCGGTCTATGATTTTGTGAATTGCACAAAACTGATCAATCAACAATGATAATCATAGTGTGTGCGTGTGTGGATGACTGTAATGTGTGTTGGCTTTTTTGTGATTAATTACTGTATGGATTATTTATGTGGACTAACGCGTGTTGAAAAAAGCATTAATTCTTTCCACTTGAAAATCCTGTAGAATGAGCTTCAATATGCCCTTGTAGATTTTAAAAAGTAAGCAAGTTTAATCTAGGATTTTTCTTATGAAGTGTCGCAGTATCATTTCTGACGCTGAATATTACAGTCTTTCTCTACGACTTGTACCAGGTAAGCTGTCAGCCATGTGTCGTCGGATTTAAGGATCACTGTACCTTCTATGGCTTCAGTTGAGCTACATTTGTTGATGTAAGGAGGTTTGTCGAGTCCCAGGCATATTTCAACTGATATTAAATATTAAGTAAAAAACAAAGCCTTAAATGCAATTTAGTTATTCATAATTCTCATTTTATTTTTGCTCAAAGAATGACTACTAAAATTTTGGATACCTGTTGCCGAACAACCTGTATACGATCTAAAGCGTTTTAGTTATACTATTAGTACCTTAATTATTCTCGAAACTACAGTCGATGAGCGAACTTCTGTTGAACAAAGGTTGTAGAGTACCAAAAGCGTTATCGTGTGCCGATAATGTAATCGTTGTCTTTAATCATGTGCTTATGTTGCCATGAATCTTACGTACACGAAGTTTTATAGCATATATTTTATATTCCAATAAAAAATGGTGTACAGAGTGTTCAATTTAATTTAATCATTCAAAGTAACTCTGTTCTTTTCAGAACTATGAAAAAACGGTTAAAGAAGAAGTTGCAAGATGTAAAGGGGAAAATATTATATAGAGTCCGACCGAATAACATGTACAAGCTGGAACAAGGTGATTCTTTATGAAAAAGAAAGAAAAAAAAAATATAACAAAATTTTTTCGCCCGAGGGTTCGTTTTCGAGAAAATCAAGTTTAAAACTCTATTCCGTTTCAATTAAATTTTTGTTATGATACGATTCACCGTGCGACGTATAACACAATAAAATTGAATAGCACAAATACGTCAGAGTTTATAAGATTTTAATTTCACTAAAATTTTTTTAACGCAACCATATATTTTTAATTATACTTCATCTTTGCTTATTTCCAGACAAACTCAACGACGTATAAATGTACTCTCGTAATTTAGTAATCAAGGAGATGCAGTTGTTAATTTTGGTTAATTGTAACGTTACTTGGCCACCTGAATGTATATTTGTCGTTGAAACTGCTGTCTGTTAGACATTATTCTCTTTGGGGCTGACTCAATTGAATTTTTTATTTTTACTATCAAAAAATTATAAATAAAATCCTATTACTAAATCCTTTACTGAGTGGAAAGTTAACATGGAAAGAAACATTGGGTTGGGTCATAAGTAATTTCATTTGTTGTATCAATTTTAAAAGACAAAGAAAAATGTATATTTATTCTAATATGTAGCGTGTTGTCTTATAATTAGCTACAATACTTTTCCATAAGTTTGCAAGCTCTTCTATATCTCTAAAAATCATTAGATTTTGATTCGAGAAATGGTCCTTGATAGACGTGCACAGCAAGGTTCGTCAGCGCCATAAAAATTCCCATTCTTAAATTTTTGTTTAACCCGTTCCGTGCCGAGCCGTTTTTGTTCGACTTTTCATTCAGGCCATTTGATGTTTTGACCAAAGATTGATATATTATCACACAATATTTCACTACATTAGCGTAGTTATCACGTGGTGTACATATTCATGGTACATGTGGCCAGAATGGAAAGTTTAACATATACCGTGAATGGTACACGTGGCACAGAACGTGTTAAACAAAGTTGATATTCTCTAAGGTTTAATACTTCACTGCGATACACAATACAAATATGTATTGTTCGTCCCTGTAATCGTGGCATTATCTTCTCTAAATTAATACGATAATATGTACTTCAGATGCTTTCTCGAAATTCATTTTCGTTGATGCCAATAATTTATATTATAACTACTGTGCGTTAAACATTGACCAGGGACATTGTTGTGCGTTATAATAAATTAGTATTCCGACAGCTCGGTATAATCGGCAATGCAGTGTGAAAGTATTATAGTACATAGAAAAACAATGTTACTTATGATTCAACTCAGTACTGCATAATATTGAACATTTTTAAAAGACGTCAATATTAATATATTTAATATTTTTCAATAAATATATTTAGATACCATTTTGAATAATTTTGATACCTTTCTTTAACTATGTTACCCGTCACTAAAATACAAGAGTTCCAAAATAATATAATCAGTTACTAACGGAAAAGAACAATGCACACAAAAGAATATCAATATTTCACAGAAAAAAAGTAGCAAAACTATATAATCGTTTCAAATAATCTACATCGCTAGTTTACTTCGATCGTTTCACCTCACAGCTCTATTCGAAAGTTTGCTCAATACCATAACGCCTGCGTTTGACACTTTCTCGTTGTATGAGCATCTGTTGTTAGATATTTACCACTTCAGATTACTATCGAGTGCTAGGTATACGTTCATTGTCGAACGTGTCAGACATTCCCTACCGTCAGATACAACGTGCCCGAGCAACGGCAAACAAAAATTACACTTCGGTTTGCTGTACGTTTGTTACTGTATATCGTCGAAGCGAAAACGTCTCTGCGTATTCGAGAATCACATGTCTCATTTTGGACACACCGAATCTATACAGAACGCACGTGCTCAAAACAAACAACTTGTCTCAGCTGCGCCGCCCCGATAAAAGTTTCTGTTTATGTGCTTATGCCAAAGTAGTTATGTTACACTTTTGCATCACGTAACTACTTCTCAATTGAATATCTTATCAAATTTTTAGTTTGAAATTGTATCGATGGTAGCGAAAAAGCGTGAAATATGTTGTACGTACATAGGTTGTTAAACGCGAAGCGATTATTTAAGTTTGTGGCGATTAGCACGAAACAAATTATATGAGTTTGGAAGTGCGTACATCATGCTGACAATGAGTCGCACATATTTAAATTGTATTATATTTTACATATTTAATGTATTATTGAATATTACTTTAATGCTTTAACGAATAATGTGATTAATAATATGAGTATGAGTTTACTTTTGTACATAGAAAATTTTACACGGAACACTTTACGTGATTACAAAATAACTTTTTTATCATGTTAGTAGTTTTGAATTTAGTTGAACAGTTTTTGTTAATATAATAATAATTAATTTCATATTATAATAACAATATATAGCGATTAGAAGTATCGTACTCAATTTTATAAAATCATATTTTTTTTATATACTGTACTCAATATATTATGTATAGCAAGTACTACTAGCATAGTTTACGAACAGAAATAATAATTGACATTGATGTAAATTCATCTGTAGTGAAAATATTCCTCAATTATAGTTGAAATTTATCCATACCATTTTTGATAAAATTGTATTGTACACATAATTACTTTTGTATTGTAACCAATTTTTAATTGAAACGCAAATTCATTATTTTTAGGCTGCACACTGTGCATATATATTTTCTTCTTTTTTGATTGATGTTATTTAAAAATTTTTATTTTATGTTTTAATTACAAACAATTTATAGTAATTTAAATACTTTGTTGTACATTGTCAAAGTCTTTTTAACGTCGATATTAAGATTGGATAACGGCTCGTGTTGTAGGTATATGTTGTTTAAGAAAAAAAAACGTTTGTTTAGTTCGTTTTTATCTTATTCAAAAAATTTGAATATTAAAAAGCAACCCGATTAGTATGCCTGACCATTTCGGCAAATAATACGCGAGAGCGGAAAATTCGTGTAAGACCAATGAGATTCGCATTCCTTCCACAGGAATTTTTTCCAGTTTCCAACGATATATTTACCGTGACACACCTACGATCTAACTCTGCTTCTGGTTGACTGATACGAAGCCCGATCGTCAGAAAACATTCACAAATTCAATACTTACGTTTCGGTGCCGTTACAACTGCTGTTGCTGAAATGATTGACGGATGCCGGCGTGTGCGGGTGCGACTGGTCGCGTGAAGACGCAAGTGCGACCGTGTACGGTAGCTTGAATCTGCCCCTCAGTTGGTCCCTCCTTTTCGGTTTGCGGCTTAGGTCGAGCTCGCTCGCACCACGGTTCACGTAAGCTCCATGAAGCGAGTCGCGAGACGAGCTGAAGTATCGCTGTGGCACAGAGTACACCTGCAGCAATGTGTCGGGTCTAACAGTTTTTACGGTCGATCAATTCTTGTCGCGTGTGTCTATCCAAATTTATGGATGCGATTAGATCTATACAGAGTACAACTCAAACAGTGGTATACATCGTAAGGAAGTGATTCTTTACATAAAAATAAATTAGTTTTCGAATAAATCCATTTTGAAAAATCGTTGAGAAACCGCGCGCTTAGTTAAATGTAAGATACGATTTATCGATTGACATTATAACAGCTATCGTGTATACAATACACGTTTACACGATTTCCATGTATACATGTATAAATGTATAAGCAGGTTTCATCATTTTGATTAGACTTTTGCTATAACAGTCTCTGTCGAAAAATGATGACATGGTACGGCAGTTAAAAGGTATACATTTTGTTTTGTTGGCAATGTTTCCTTGTGCGTTTCTACAGAATATCTGCGGTAACTCTGGACAGAGCTTTACAATAGCGTTTACTTGAGTGTCACACGTTCATGTCCGCGTCGCGACAGTTATCCGGGTTAGTTGATGTTCCAGGAATGCTCGGGCTTATCTCCTATCTCTCATTGTTCCCTTGCTTCTTACTTGATCGTATAATTCAAATTCATTAAAATTTAGCCATGTTTGGTATCATTTTTATTGAAAAAACCTCAGTAATTCGATTATAATAATCTCTTAATTATAAAATACAAAATATAAAAATTGTATTTTTCTTATTCTGATCATTCATCGGCAGATAAAATTGCCTATTGGGAGTCAAAGATAATACGCGAACGTTCGGTCGGCCGAAGCAGATCTAGGAATTGCTGGGGACAACTTGGCAACACTTATGCAGACAGAAACGCACTTTTTTATGAAAACTGCACGGTACAAGGAGACAACTTTTCATGAAAATTAATTTTTTTTTTTTTATCTTATTTAATAAGATACGAAGGTCAAGTTCGTTCTTTTAAATGGAAGCACAGGTAACCTCTGTATATCACGGTTTTTAGGTTCCTAAAAAATGCTGTATTATGCGAAACGTCGAACTAGTACAAAAAATATGGTTAGAACCCAAAAATTAACAAAACTATACGATTTTGTTTTTGCAACTAAGAGAAATATGTTTATTAAAACAATCAATAATTCACTATGTACATAGTGAAATGAGAAAAATAGTGGAGATTTTAAAATATGGTTAATACTCCAAAAGTAAAGTGAATTAAACTAATGTTCTGAAATTCTGTACACAAATCTAATGAAACACACACTTGCTCGAATGAAAAATATGGAATAATGATGTTTGTATATAAAAATTTTTTATCGCGTTTTTTCAGTATTGTGCGAGAATTTGTCCAATTCTCAAACCATGTTACAAGAACGACTTGTCATACGGGTGTTACTTGTACATGTATATTTTTCTTCGGATCATTTGATACTGCTTCTCAATACGCATCCATCGATTCTTCGTGTATGCGACTGATTCCAATTAGTTTTTAAGATATTGAGTTTACAAATTCAGGGATTTTTGTGGAAAAATATTTTGTTGTAATAGGAAGCTCGTGATGGCAGCCTTTCTGGCACGACAAGAGTTAGGTACGTGTTAAATATCGTTACTTGAAATAGATATGTACGAAGGGTCTGTGTCGGGAATGGCAGGCCCAAAAGATAATAAGTTTCCGTCACCGAGGAGAAAAATAGAAAAATAACTCAATATCCAGACCTCGCAACATTTAATTTAATTTTTTTCCAGAAGATGTTCCTTAAACGATGAAAACACATTGAAAGAAGTATGGAAGAAAACGTTACCAAAACTTTCAATTAAGTTTATATTCTTCGTTTTTTTTTTCTTTAAATTAACTTTCATAAAAAGATGTCTCCCCTTATACAATACCATGCAATTATCATAAAAAGAATTTTTTTATCTAGAATTCGTTGGGAAATAAAGGACTGTTCAGAGCTATCACAGACATCCTATTATATTAAATTACTTAATTTGAAATGTGAGCATACATTCAACAATTTTTTTTTTCCATTGCATGCCTACCATTTCTTAATATAAACGCAATCTGTAGGATGATTACACTCACCCGTAATATACAGAAGTTGCTTTGCTATAACAAATATAGTCACCCACAGTAATCAATAAGTTAAGAACAAAAAAAAAATTTTCTTCAACAATGTTTTATTTTGTCAATTATGAAATTGTTCCAATTGTTGTTTCCTTGTTGCATACAAAGCTCTGTTTATGCCATTACGGATACATACACACACTTTTCTTAATGTATTTTTACTTCTTAAGTTTTTAAACATATAATTACAATAATATTTTGTACTAATTGGGTCAGGTTTCCGATGTCTTCCGATAACCTCATAAATATAAGTCAGAGTGTAAGATTTATAGATCTTCAGAGTTAAACTATTGTTCCTGCATGGTTGTTAAACTAAATGCACGCATACTCAACGAAATTTCAAAATGGATTTTCTCGAAAACGAAGCTTTGGATGCTAAGATTTTATCGTACATTTTGATTTATTTTCATACAAGGATTCACTTCTATCTCGCTTCTACTGTTACTTTAACTGTATTTTGAACATCTGTTTATCGCATTAGTATCTGATAGAGAAACGCGATATTTTCATTACTTTTTTGTTTTCTTTATCTCTTTTACCGTTATTAAATTTATCAGTTACCATTTTAAATGTGGTACTGTTGACGTGATTAAAGAAACGTAACGCGAATGCCATTAAATGAAGAAGCCAGGTTCAGAATAACAGATCAAAACCGAATGAGTTTATGAAGGGAACATTCGAACGGTCGTTCCAGGAAGTTGACATGGATAATTTATTTGATTAAGAATGGGTTCCTGTTTTATCTTTCCAGAGATCAAAAAGAAGAGAAGTCTGTTTAAATCTTTTTTACCCCCTTTTTTTTTATTTCATAGTGTTCCGCAATTCGAATGAAAATTCATTTTTTTTCAAGCGGTTACTTAAGTTCCGGTTTAAATACTGCATTTCAGGTAGCTTTCTTTACGGATAATGAAGATTGTTTTGGTTAAGAAACCAAGAAGAAACACGGAGATGGTTCAAGAATCGAATTAAATTGTGTACCTCAAGGTTAATTTAAGGTTCGAAGAATGTTGTTGATTAATGTAAGATAAAAATCACTTGTGAACTATTTATTAACAAAAAGAAACAGGAATAGTAAAAACAGAGTAATGAAATAATGAAACAATGACAATGTAATCACACGTATCGCTCCACGAAAATTTACCCGCGTCCGGTCCGAAAATGATTCATTATACATATATCGCGTAAAACAAAAGAGCACCACCCTATAGAATGTTCTTGAATGGCGTGGTCGAGAACATTCAGGAATCCATGATGTTCTCGAATATTCGAGAATATTCGAGAATATTCGAGAACACACGACTCGACATTTCCATTCTACAGCAATGCAGTTTAATTAAGTTAATTTGAATTTGAAAATCATTTGTGCGTGTGATAAGGTTTACCCAACAATGCAAAAACGTGTAATTTATATAAAATAATACTGTAACAATATATAATACTTTTACGTATTTAATGAAAAATGTTATGGCAATATATAGGAGTATATAATAATAATTATAAATTAAGAAGAATTGAATATAAAAAATTTGTATACAGTGAATAACACGATAACAACTGTAACCATTTAATTCTGTAATTAATTTTCAAAAGAAATGTAAAAGGCAATTATTTTTCAAGGAATGTTTCAAACTAAATGTAGCAAATCTATTGTATGTATATTTATGTAAGATTATCAGTAAAAATGTAGTTGTATATTAATTATCGAACCAAAGAAAGGACAAATATCGAACAATAAATAAATCGCACGTTCTATCGACAATTTCACAAATGACCCGTTGTTTTCGTATCAAATTGCAAGTTTGCGTAGCTTGAATATAGTTGCGGTTGCACAGGTTTTCGCGTGGCTGTACACTGTATTCGCATATGTATAAATGGCCCCATAACGTCAAATAAATCGCGAATATCGCGTGTCAGGAACGCTAACAGAAATGAAACGTTTATTCGAGCAAATGCTTTTGTCGTATTCTTTTCTTCGATCAAGCAAACAGATTCCGTTGCGTGCTTGTTCCACAACGTATATCCCATAAGAATAATAAAGGTATCAATAATAATAACAAAATTATACAGTTTCATATGTATGGGGAATGAATGAACGTCACTCATTGTCAGTCTTTTGAAACGTGCGCACGTTTGTTATCCCTGGAAAGACCGCTTTGGCGCAAATACGTTATGAAATGTTGTACTAGTACGTTTCTTCATGGTCATTGAAAAATTATTAAATTTCATTTTACTTAAAGCTTGTAGAGGCTTTTGTATTACTTGTATTAAGTATACGTAATTAAAAATGATTTCCACTTGATAATTAATAAAAGCATTACGTTAAAAATCTAAGAAATAGGGATAGTAAGCGCTAAAAGTAAAAAAGGCGGTGGAAAAGATATTGAAAATAGAGTAGAGTATTATTTATATATAACAGAAATTACATTGGGACAGATAAGTTAGAAAAAACATCTAATAAATAAATGAGAATTATTTTTGAGAATTAATTGGTAATTATTTTTGTACAAAAGTTCTTATCGCATATGAAATAAGTATCGTTTTACAGTTAGAACTAAAGAATATTGTTATCGTTTTAACCCATTGACCTGAAATGACGAGTGCAGCTCGTCATGGTAATTTCAGGGCGAAATGAATAATGATGAGTTCCATTCGTCATGACAATCGAATTACTTTGTATTACAGTTAAATTGCATAA
>SMSQ01000351.1:0-10053 GCA_019453375.1 Ctenoplectra terminalis
AATTTTATCATTCTTTACAGCAATAGATACATAATTATATATTCAATTCCATAAAATTAAACGATGTTCAACATAGATTATCATCATTTTCCATTAAAAGGAATTATGATGCCTTTTTAAAATTCATAGAATTTAAATAGAATTTGAAATTTTATAATTCCTTGATAATAATATCCTAACTAAGCAATAAACATTTTAATTTATTGCGTTGCTTCGTTAAGAACTCAAGTGTTCCTTAGATTGAATTCATAGCAATGAAAGTTTTATTTCCCGTTAAAACTCAATCAAACATTAGACCAAGGGGAATCGAATTATTTTCTGTTTAATACTGAAAAAATAATCCTCAAAATTTAGAAAGTTAACTTCTTACTATAAATTCTTGATTAATACCCATTTAACTCGAACATTAATAATAAACAATTTTTTTAAACTTTAAAATTTTGGTCTCGATGAATTCTTATTTTGATCCGATTCGATTTCGATCCGATAAATTCTAAAGATGTTATTAAAAAATGTTTTCACAAAAATTTACAAAATTTACCTTATGAAAGCACAAAATATATCAATAAAAAAGCTCGTTCAATAAAAGTATAAAAATAACCTTCTTATAATTATAAAGCGTCATTATTTTTATCGCTTTTTGATTATAATTTACGTTTGGTGAATAAAATTTCTTTTCTAACAAACCTGTTAGTCTTCCTTGTTTCTTTGCGTAAAACTTGTTGCAAAGATATCGTAACAAACACGAAAAGCAACGAGCTCGACGCTGATCCATTCAAGAAAGTTTCTTTCGCGTGGAAGTTCCGGCGCGTTGGAAAACGAACAGCCGCGCGGATAAAGATCTTTATGCAGAGCGGAGGGCTAGAATACCAACGGATCGTTAGGGAGTCTGATTCGAGCAGCCACGGGCATTTATAATTTCAGTCGGCATTTGATGAAATGAATTTACATTTGGCCATCCGTGCGCCACCGCGACGCCATAAATACGCGATTTTATTCGCGGCAGACGAGCATTTTACGGATCCTCGTTGATTCTAAAGCAAGATAGCTATTCCTCGCTCGATCATGCGAGCTTATTATAACAGTGGCCGCGGTGTTTGCTTGTTTTTTCGGCATTTGTGGTAGCCAGATGCCGTTCCGGTTTGAAAAGGCTAACGACGATTTCGATTTAAAGTGTCGATCAGCCGCGAACTGTCGCTGATGAAATCTCTCAACGATATGAAAATCATTTTGCTCGGCGTGAAAAAGGAATTAGGGTAGTTCTGAAAATTCGAAAAGGTACGATTTAAATATCTTTATATCCTGGATACAACAACGAAATAAAGATATAATCTTTCGATTTCGTTTTATGTCGAAATTGTAACATTGTTATTTAAAAAGAAAATAACTGAACGTTAAAAGTTAATTTCAGGAATAAAAAATCTTGAAAGTAATATAAAATTTTTCATTATTCAGATTATTCGCGTACTTTAACGAGAAATACTATCAGACACTTTTAAGACACGTTGGAGAATAAGTTAAAGGACTGCAAGAATCAAGTTTTAACAACAATTTCTAAAAAAGAACTTGTTATAGAAAAAAAGTCCTTCCATTTTTTAAAGTTATGGGGACTTTATTTTACTCTATATTAAATCTTATATCAAAGTATGGATATAAAGGTATCAAAATGTCGAACCTTAAATTGCTAAAAGTATAATAAATATACCGAATATAGTAACGAATTTTAAAATAATAGTCACATCAAATTTAAAAGTCAAAGTGAAAGTCAAAGTCAAAATTCAAAATTCCAATAAGAAACATCATCTTCATACGGATCACAAATTCTGTTTCGTAAATGTACTTAAACAAGCAGCTAAAATTTCCAAAAAATGCATTTCAAAAGCATCAGTTCAAGCATTAATCCTTATTCGGCAAAATGGAGTCTGAGGTGCCCCATGAAAATTACAAAATATGCTTGTTTATTTACGAATAAAATTTTAATAATATAAAAATACCTATCAAAAAATTTCAATCCTTTATTCCCAACAAATCTAAAGGAAAATAATTTGTATAAAATATTAAATTTCATACTCACACAAATAAAGATTGTTTTAAAAGCGGTCCACCACAGTTTCCTTAAAAACGGAGATTCAATAAGACCCAATTATGTATCTTTCACAAAATCGAAACCCTAAAACCATGAATTCCTCGAACGTCTCGTTATCCTTTCACTGCACAACCACAGTTCCGTCCCCATGATTTGCAGAATTCGATAAAAATGATCATCCAGTTTTACATCGAAGGTAGCGTCTTTCCTTATCCGCGATCCTGGCCGCTTCCGCGAAAAAGTCGTCCTCCGCAGACCAGTGTCCGCTTGAATTTTTCCATTTTCTTGCCGCACGTCCGCCGGACAGGCCGAACGGCCGTGAGGGAGGGAGGGACGAACGGTAGCCGTATCGACGCTCGGGATCGATGAGGATCGATAGCGACGCGGTCGAGACACGATCGAAGCTTCCTGGGTCGGCGCGTCCCGCGGCAGGACCACCGGCATCGAGCCGGTTGCATACGTTAAAAGAACGTTGGCCAGCCGTTGTTGTTTTTAATTATGTTTATAATCAACGCGCGGCTTGTCTATGGTAATCGGTGCCCGCCTATTCGAGATTTACGGCTCGCCCCTTGCCCCTCGAATCGACGCGAAAAAGTCATGACGGTGTTCCCTGTCGTTGCTATAATTGGCTTTTTTTTTCGACAGGCCGCTAGTTTCGACCCGTGGATCGTTTTTTCCCGAATTGCTGCTAATACGAGCATAGCTTTGGTAAAATCGAGGGTGAACCATGAGACGGGATGCGTTGCTTGTTAGTGGAAAATGTTGAGCTTTGTGGGTCAACGGTGTAGCGAAGAAATACGTACATTATTTCCTGAATACCTATTTGGTATATATACAGGTCTTGATCGAAGGTCTGGAAGCATTTAATTCGAATCTGGCTACACCGAATTGAAACTTAAGAGATGTCTAGTTTTATCCGGCTATATCTGATACCTAGTGATACAACACGTTCTGGGGTTATGCGTTTAGCTTTATCTAGCTCTGATCTAAGCTTTAGATAGGCTTAAGGAGGACGAAGTCTACGTTGCGTTTGTACAAATAATAATCTTGACTTTGAGAAAGTAAGTACGAGAGAGTCGTATTCGTATAATCTTCCTTAACGCTAGAACAACGAAAGCGGCTTGTAATTTCTCATAGAAATTATAGAAATTTACAACGATTCAATTTGCGGAATTTTTCGTGATTTTCTGTGAAAAATATAGCTAAAGATTTGTATTTTTTTAGAATATCTATTATTTTTCTTTCTTTGGATACGAATAGGTCTTCTTTAATCGTCGGTAGGTTTAGTATTAAATAATATTTTGTATATAGTAGGATTACTTCGACATTTGAGAAGATAAAGAGTAGATAATGTATTAGAAAATAGATCTTACAATTTATGTTTAAACACTCGCATGGTAACGTTTCTTAACGAGTAACCAACAGTATTTAAGTATTTATCCGCGAGAGGGGTAGATTTCCTCTCTGTAGGTCCAGCCGAGCCTCCGAATTTTAATTCCGTTCTTTTCCAAATTACATCTTGTTGATTTAAGCTCGCGTCGACTGCGACAAGCAACTGGCCCGCGTAAATTGGACGTCAGCGGCACGCAACGAGCAGCCCCATGAAAAAATGAATCATGCCCCCACGGGGGTAGGGACAGAACGAAGAAGGAGAGCGGGGAGGTGAGATTCACTAAGGGGTCCCGGTCATGCGAGGTTACACACGTGTACCCCGCCAGCAACGACAGCGACGCCCGCTAATGACGCCCAGAGATACCAGCGATACCTCTAATTAATTCTTCCTATCTTCTCGATATACAAATGCCCACTGCTCATGCCGATTGCCAGGCCAGTGTCGATGGAAGAGATTTATCGCGATCCGTGACCGAAGGGTTGCTGAGGGAGGTTAGCGGGCTACGTTTCGTTGGAACTTAGCCAAATTTTTTGACGGATATGTTTCAAGTCTGGAATAGAGGTATGAGATATCGTTAGCCGCATGAATAATCGATATTTGAGTTGGATAACATTTTACTTCTGTTGGGTTCATGCCTTCTTTTTTATTTTAAACTTTACTAGAATACAGTTTTTTTATTCTTCCTGTTCTTTTAGATATCTTAATCTTTACTGGAATCCAATTATTTTATTCTCCCTGTTCCTTTAAATATTTTTAATTTCACTGGAATACAATTTTTTTATTCTCCCTATTCTTTTAGATATTTTAAACTTTACTGGAATACAATTATTTTATTCTCCCTATTCCTTTAAATATTTTTAATTCCACTGGAATACAATTTTTTTATTCTCCATATTCCTTTAGATATTTTAAATTTTACTGGAGTACAATTTTCTTATTCTCCCTATTCTTTTAGATATTTTAAACTTTACTGGAATACAATTATTTTATTCTCCCTATTCCTTTAAATATTTTTAATTCCACTGGAATACAATTTTTTTATTCTCCNCTGGAGAACAATTTTCTTATTCTCCCTATTCCTTTAGATATTTTAAATTTCACTGGAATACAATTTTTTTATTCTCCCTATTCCTTTAGATATTTTAATCTTTACTGGAATCCAATTATTTTATTCTCCCTATTCCTTTAAATATTTTAAATTTCACTGGAATATAATTTTTTTTATTCTCCCTATTCCTTTAGATATTTTGAACTTCACTGGAATACAATTTTTTTATTCTTCCATATTCTTTTAGATATTTTAAATTTTACTGGAATACAATTTTTTTATTCTCCCTATTTTTTTTAGATATTTTTAAACATACGAAACAATTTTTTATTAGGTTTGTTAAAAAGATGTACAATTACAATCGTTACACAATTAGATAGTTATAGACGTCTACAGAGGTTCAGAAATGTTCGAAAAATTCCGGTACAATTTTTTGTCATGGAATGATGTTCAAATGCATGGTTACAATTAACTGAATCATTTTAAAGAAATGCATAGTTATAGTTAACTGAATCATTTTAAAGAATCTTTCAGCTTCATATAAATCAAGCTAAATCAGATAATGTTCGGTTATAAATAAGTCAAAAATTGTCTACACGTGAGTGTCAGAAACACGTTGAATCGTTGCTTCGTTTCAGAAACAGCAATTAAAATTTTAGTTCATTCGGTTAGAAAAATAAATCTAAACGAAAATATTCCGAGCACGATCGACCCAAATTTTGTTTAGAGAATTGGTTTTACAGAATTAGTTTTCCATTAACTTCAGATGTGAAAAATATTCTTGTATACCGATGAGTGCGAGCAATATCCTCTGACGCAAAACGTTGCTATAACTTTTTATGAAGAAAAAAATCATTCTGAAAATTTCTCCGACAAATCGTATATATATACCGATTCGGCAAAACTGATCAAAAAAGGTAGAGCTATTTTTAACAAACCATAGAAGAAATAAAAACACATATCGTGCTGTAAAAAAAAACAACCTTCGATTCGTAGTCGTGAATAGTAAACGAGCGCGATATATCGTAAATCGATAAATTCGTACCATCAAATTTCCTTAGGCGGCCAAAAGCCACGCTTCTAACCGGATATGTTTCGAACGGGTTTGCTGGTACGATCGGCCACAGACATGTCGGATAAAATTCACGTGTCCCGCTTGGCCAGGCAGGCATACAGGCGACAACGTGTGTCGACATTAAAGCATAAAGTATCGCGCGACAGCCGTGTAAACGAGACATTGCTTTGATGCCCGTGACGACAGAGAAAGGGCCAGAAAAAGAGAGAAAGCGTAACAGAAACAGGGAAAAAGAGAAAGAGAGAGAGAGAGTGAAAGGGGTGGGGCGCTGGTTGAGGACAGATGGAGACGAAGGAAGGTGAAACACCGATAGAGGTGCTCAGTCACAGCACTGCAGTTCGAAACAACGTCCTTGCGGCCTGAATCGACGAAAGTAGAGTAGAGGTCGCGGGTTTTACTCGTTCAAGGTTATTTAAGGGTAAATCCCACTGTTCCGTTCGACATTTCGTCGTTTCTTTTTCGTAATTGCTTTGCGTAGGCCTCAGCTACGACCGTTCGAAGCGTGAACGTAAATTGTCACTCGTATACACTACCGTTCATAATTATCCGGGCACTGATAAAGTCAACTTGATCAATTTCTAGCTATGGTACATAAATGTTACCAAAACATGCAAATTAATGACAATTTAACGACTGAAAGTAATATTTACTACCTTCTTAACACATCTTAAGCGGGAAACGATTAAACTCGCTTTGTGTATATCGTTATCGAAGCGCGGGAGACGACAAAACTTATTTTCTACGAATTATCGGTGGGTTTTTTGGTGACAAAATAACTTTTTTACAATAACGACTTTTTTTACAGTAAATTCCTAAAAATGGACCACGATAGAATAGAATGTGATGAAGAATTGTTAAAAATTTTTATTTTTTTTCAGTTTCGATTTTTGAGAAAGTATTTTTATTTTTTTAAAGTGAATAAAGAAATTCATTTTTAAAAAGAACCTGCAAGTCTTATTAAAAAATAACTCATAGTTACACAATTATAGCTATTTTATGCACAAGTAATTTTGCGCACGAATTGCAAGAAATCGCCCGCTATATTGTTAGAATTTGGCAAGAAAACATCCGCTTAAGATGTGTTAACACTTAACACGTTGACTGCCACAGTGGTCATATGTGATCGGAGATCGTTTCTCCTGTAGCGCCATGGTGGCCATCGGTAACCAGAATGCTTCAAATGTTTATAATTGTAAAAATTAAATGAACGTTGATAGTTAATGAATTTTGAACATTATCACCGCTATTAGAGAATACTTTGAAATGTCCGGGCATTGATAAAGTCAACTCGATCAATTTCTAGCTATGGTACATAAATGTTACTAAAACCTGCAAATTAATGACAATTTAATAACTGAAAGCAATATTTACTACCTTCTTAACACTTAACACGTTGACTGCCACAGTGGTCATATGTGATCGGAGATTGCTTCTCCTGTAGCGCCATGGTGGCCATCGGTAACCAGAATGCTTCAAATGTTTATAATTGTAAAAATTAAATGAACGTTGATAGTTAATGAATTTTGAACATTATCACCGCTATTAGAGAATACTTTGAAATAAAGTGTGCACTATTCAACGATTAAAAATTTTTATTAGAAGATCAAAAATGAAATTAATTTTTGTCGAATCTTCTATTTATCGGTGTGGTGTCCTGAGCCGTGGCGTCCTGAGCAAGACATGTGGTTTTGGCGTGGCAGTCAACGTGTTAACGGACGAGCCACGTTTTACGTTTTTCCATTGTGGCTTGCTAGGTCGGGCCAAGTTTTTGCTTGAATTTTTAGTAAGCTGCGTTAGTTTTTCATTTTATGCATATTGTGTTATTTTTTCTTGGTACCGTTAGTTACAGTACTATCTTTCTGTTGATCCTACTCCGCAGTTTTGCTTTTTAGGTAGTATTTTTAAAAGTAATTTTGTAACCGTAAATATTGGAAGCCACGAAAGAGTTTTCTGTGGAAAATAAC
Organism: Ctenoplectra terminalis; assembly: GCA_019453375.1. Taxonomy (NCBI): domain Eukaryota; kingdom Metazoa; phylum Arthropoda; class Insecta; order Hymenoptera; family Apidae; genus Ctenoplectra; species Ctenoplectra terminalis. The sequence goes on from SMSQ01000351.1 coordinate 7,567, forward strand.
GAAATTTATGCGGGTAACTTATTCGATATAGGAAGTGATAATGAATTAGAGGACTTTGATGAAGAAAGACATTTCACTAGACATTTCTAGTGATGAGGGTGAAATTTTTGCTCCTGGGAAAAAAATTGTGCGAAGGTTACTATTATCAGAGTCAAAAAGTGAATTTGAAGGTAGTGCCTTGAATACAGATGAGTGGGAACCTCGAGACAAATTAAGGAATCGTCACATTGTGAATTGAACTTATCTATTAATAAAAATTTGCCAATAACGTATTACAATTAAATATACGATTCGTAAAAGGACACTGCTTGAATTAACCACGGTAGAAGAACGTCATTATTTAATCCATAGCTTAGCAATTAAATAATCCAAATGTAAAGAATTTTTCAAATAACAAAACGGTTCCATAAGATTTGACACTTATAGTCTTTAATGTTATTTTTATTGCATATTAGCTTATTAATTTATTCACAATATTCAATTTTATTCTATCATAATATCCTAATATAATAACAATTAAATAACAAAATTATGAATTACATTCTGTCAAAAGTAAGCAAGTGCTTTAGTAAATTTTAATGCAATATTTATTACGTTAATTTGTTCACAATGTTCAACTTTATCCTATCGTAATATTCCGCTACACATATCTGTAACAATGTCAGTTAAATAACAAAATCATAAATTACAGTCTGTCAAAAGTAAGCAAGTGCTTTAGTAGTTTAAATTTTAATGCAATTTTTATTACGTTAATTTGTTCACAATATTCAACTTTATCCTATCATAATATTCTGCTACATATATCTGTAATAATAACAATTAAATAACAAAATTATTAATTACATTCTGTCAAAAGTAAGCAAGTGTATATTACTTTTAAGCGGTAATGTATTTATCCACCTTTAGATAACATGTTTACCACCGCAATACATAATGAAAAAAATATTTTAGTATTGCAAAAATCGTTCAACATCAGTTGTCATATTATACATTTTTATTATTATACAGAAAAATAGTTTTCTTTTTCTTTAATTAATAACATCTTTGAATGAAGTAAAACGAGTGGATACACGGATACTTGTGAGTGGTAATGCATATATAGGGTGTTACAGAAAAAGTTTTATGATATTGATTTACAGACTTTTAAACACAGATAAACCTTCGTTCAAACTATGTTTCAATATCTTTCATAATTTATGTTACGTTTGCAGAATTGGAAAGGGTGACTCAGAAGTGGTGGTTTCTTCCTTATAAAAAGTAGTAGCAATTAAATAATGTAAAGTTCTTAGATCGGGTCAATGAATAATTGCGCAAAGTTCCGTTGAACTTAAGCCACAGTCACATGAATTTGAAAAACTAGACGTTAAGGCAGACTTCATTTTTGACGGCCCGACTGCGGTCACACGAACGTTGGATTTATCGTGTGTATCTGAGAAAAATTTCTGATACCAGTAGACAGTAAGTGTCTCTATGAGTAAGAGCCATTATATGATTCACCAAAAATAGACGTCAACTCACCAGTCGTGTGACCAGATCAATAAAAATACGTGAGATCATGTGGATTATAAAAAGTAATTAATTGTTCTCGTAGAAGATAAACAGAAAACCATAATAACGTATTCTATTTTCTGTTTACACTCATACATACAGTGCCAGACAAAATTGTGAGTTCATTATACATTTATAATTATTTTGATCAATAAATAGCAATTAAAGATAGAAATTTGCAAATATTTATTATATAACATAGTTTCGTTGTTTTGTCTTGAATTATAATCAAATTATTTTCATAATAAAAAAAGATAAACACTAAGTAGTTAAAAATAATTCGAGCTCATCAAATTTAACCTTTTCGCTACGAGGAACGTATATACACGGCTTTAAAAATGAAGCAATCATCTGATAGAAGCGTGCATAGACGTTTTCTGTAGCATAGAATTATTTGTATTTTAATTTTCATATGATCTGACATCATTCATTAAACAGTACACTTAAATTTTGCTATGTATATTTTTGTTACATCAACAAAAAGTGTGTCTATTAGTATACCAAGAATTCTTTCAATTCTGAGAGCGCCGTGGTGAAAGGGTTAAAGGGATTAAATTGCGTGCACGCTTACAAATCTTGTACCATCTCAGATCATAATCTAAGACTATAAATAAATATTTGAAAGCTTTATCTTCGGAAGTTATTTATTGATCAAAATAATTATAAATACGTAATGAGCTCACAATTATGTCCAGCACTGTACGTACGTCTATACAGGTTAGTCATGGCAATTTTCACAACTTGAATAACTTCTAAAGTATGCATTGTGTGAAAAAATTTGTTATACAAAAGTTGTATGGTTTAAAAGAGTACATTATGTAGTGCATATATTTTTACTGCAAGTCGAGGCGTTTCGAAGATTTCAAAGTCAATTTCGTTATTTCAAATGGATTGCTATATTTTTTATGCCAAAACACGGAACAGTGTTAAGTGCTGAGT